>JADGIL010001717.1:0-19762 GCA_020352625.1 Cactoblastis cactorum
TGTCTATATGGGCGGCGGTGATCATCTAACATCACGTGACCCGCCTACTCGTTTGCCTCCCTCTAACATAAAAAAATCCTTTTAAACTTAAAGATAAAACAAAATAGACACATTGTAAGCAAATAGAGTAACCAAATCAGGCAATCAAAGCGCACTTTTTGATTCATGCGGCGTTTGAAATCGGTTTACACGCTGCGCTAAAGCCCCGCGCCCTCTAATCTGTTTTCGTCTATCAAATCCGATTTACTACAGTCAGAGTTCGGGTATTTGGGTTCCGTACTTGGAAAAGAAGATTCATTTAGTAATATTCCTGTATTCGTTAGATGTGTTCGTGGTCTTTGAGTCTCATGACTTTTGGCTCTGACTACCCCGCTAGGGGTGAAGATTTGATGTGATTATATATGTAATAACGGCTTTGGTCTCGTGAGAATTTTGGTAATGTCAAAGCCTTCTTACATAGGCAAAAATATCAAATTAGAAAGAAGTTTAAGGGATTTATATGCAACCAAATTAAGTTAGTAGCCCATAAAGCAAGTTTTGAAGTCAGTAATAATTTCAAAATTCTTTTCTGTTTCTTTCTTTTTATATTCTGTATTCGACCGACACATTTTTTAAATATTTTGTAAATAAAGTATAGTCTGAAATTAAATATTGTTCATAAGGAATCCTAGATTTATGCCGCGTCGTACATATGATGCACTGCTTTTCCATTATATGACTAGTCCATGCCTTTATCAATAACTAGCTCAAACCCGCGACGTCGTCCGCGTTGATGTCTGGGGTTCTAAGCCTTGTAATCAAGATGAGATAAATGCTATGTTATAAGTTAGACTTTCTACAATACAACTGTTAAAACCTCATCAAAATCCATTCAGTACTTTTTGCGTGATGCGCTACAAAAAAGACATAAATTCTAAAGAAGATCATTTTTGTTTTATATATGTTTTATTATATTTATAGATGTTTGATATGTACTATCTCCATTTGAAATGTAGCTCGTAAATATTTTATTGCCTCAAAGCTAGAGCTGAGTAGTTCAACTTTAGATTCTAAAATTGTGTAGTGAATTTAGATTCTAAAACCAAGCGAATGTTTCAGATAAGCTTTTCACCACGTTTTGAGGCGAAAACTTTGCTTAGGATATCGTATGAATTAGTCCAATTTGAGATTGTTCCAATATAACGTATTTAGGAATAGGTACGTGTTGTACTATATTCATAAACATAATTACCAATAATTCATACTTAATATTATAAATGTGGAAGTACATATGTTTGTATGTCCGTCTTTCACGTTAATACGAAGTAACGGATTAGTTTGACTTTTTATGTAGAGATAGTTGAACGACTGGAGAGTGACATAAGTTTTTGTCTCTTTCTATTCTGCCCCCGTATTTGACGCGAGCGAAGTTGCGGGTCAAAGCTAGTAATATAACCTGTTTGTAAATTTGTAATTCAATTTTTCAAGTTATATTTCACCAAGTTATAGTATTCTAATGAGCTGAATTTAATTTTTTATTTTCATTTCATTAATAAAATTAGTTTTAATCTCAAATAAATGGAACATTCCAGACATTTTGGTCTAAAAAACCATGTTATATTTAGCAAACCGTGGCTCATGGCTCGTCTTGCGTCGAAATTTCTCGATTTTCACAAACAAACGCCTTGCTTAATCCAACAAAAGTTTAAAAAAACATTGATACATTCTTTTTATTTTGTGAAGCATAAAAAACTATTAAATAATAATAAAGTACTAATTATCAGAATAAAGCGAACGCAGTAGTTTCGAACTAAATTTATTAATTTTCAGCGTTCAACTTTGTTGTTAGCTCACGTCTGCGATTGAAATGCTGTCTGCAACGGAACAACTATGCAGCTGACTATAGAACAGTTACTTAGTTATGGTTGTTTATGAACTTAAAAGCTACTTATAGGGTATTTCGACATCAAACAAACGAAGTTGTTCAGTACTGCTGGAGTTTTCTTCTCTGCAGTGGCCGTTCCTAAATGCTGGTAGTCTTTGCTTGATGAAAGATGATTTTTTTAAATAATGACGTGAAAAAGTGCCTTTAAAGGTCTAATTTCTGAAATTTTCTGTTTCGGCAAATGGTAATGTAGTTCTAATATTTTTTCGTAAAATTACGTCTTGTATGTCAATACATGACGTAATTTTACGAAAATAAAATAAGAACTATTTTTTCAGTTGCAATAAAAATAAATTTATCACAATTTTATAGATATAACGTAAACCTTTTCCTTAATAAAATATACAGATCAAACTTCATTTGCACCACTTTCTGTTGATGGCGTACACGATACAAAGTTTGAAAAGTAATATAAATTGTATGCGATTGAAAATTCGAATATTTTTACGAGACTACGCCGTAACATCCACAATCGGTTCGTATAAAGATTCATAAATTCTGAACGTGGAGATATGCACGATATTTCGTATCTATTCATCACTTTGCACTTTACTTCGACAGCAGTTGAATTCAATTTAATGTGAAATTTTTGTAGACTAAGACGGTATAAGCATCGAATTTGAAATAATATTTGGGTCATTAATAATTCATTTTGAAATTCAAATTTCATGATTTGAAGTTCGATATTTTATGGTAATATTTGTAGTTATCCGAACTTATTAGCGTATTTTCAGTTGCATACTCAGCGGTTATGTGTCAAAACCATGGGTCCGCTACCAAAACCAGGGGATTTGGTAAGGTTTACTAGTTTTTAACATAAAAGACTACCGTCTGGCCTCTGTAACGCGTAAAGCAAAAAGTAAACCAGAACTAATCCTAGGACAAGTTAAAACAAACGCTAGATGGCGTTGATATCAAAACATCAATAATTTTGATGAAATATAATTAAAATAGTATGCTCATGGTATTTTTGCAGATTTCAGAAAGGCAAATCAATAAAATTCTTTATCTGTGTAAACAGGTAAAGCAAGATATAAAAGTGACAAAACACGGAGGCACAACTAGTAAACGAAACATAGCCTTCAATTTTCTTCAATTTGGAGGTATAAAGTTGTTCGTGGCCCAAGTTGCAACAAAACTAAGTGTAAACTGCCCGAAACTGAAACTTTGGTTTTTGCAACACTAATTAGTAGTGCGAAAGACAATCAGAGAGTCAGACTTGTTAGCAAAGTTAAAGGTACTTATAAAGTGCAAGTTGTAGTGACAAACAGACAGTCAGACGGTTAGCCATACCCTTTAGGTACTGAATCTGAAATATGGAGACACTAGATACTTTTAGTTAACAACTTATCTTCAAGGAATCAAACATGAAATAAAAAATAGGAAGTCATATATTTTTACGAAGAATTTTCTTTTTTTGTTTTTGTTTGTTTCTTTTTTATATTGTTTACATCTTTATAATTATAATAATATCATCTACCAGATGGTAGATGCATGCCCATACAAATTGAATTAAAAATATCAGTTAAAAATAGAAAAAAAATGTATAAAAGATTCCTGCAGATGGTTTTTGTTAAGTAAGTATTAAATGTGACTTATCACTTAAACGGACCCTCTTTTTATCAAATTTACGGGCACATTCCATGATTGATGATCGGGAAATTGTAAGCAAGTGGCCTAATCGTTGTTTATGCGGGGAGCTATAAATTTTTGGGAAATCATTAAAACGTGTCTCTAGGGAGGTAGCAGGCCAAATAAACGGTAGTTTAATTCAGTTGCTAATAGAGGATAAGGAAACGTGATTCATCGCAAATTAATTACGCAGTTTTGCGTTTGATGCTTTGTATTTTAATCCAAAATGTAGCATAATTTGAATAATAATGGATTATTAAAAGATCTGAACTGATTTAGATAAATAGTTTAATTTTCTCATACTTAACAAATTCAATTTATTAGTTAAAAGTGTGCCTATAAGTTGAGTTTCAGTGTTACCTGCTTTTTTACCCTCGTTTTCTTTTCTTTTTGTAAAAGTTAATCAAGGAAAATTGCCTACAACAGGGGATTTTTCTTATAAGCGATGGGTTAGCAACTTTATTAGAATTATTCAACTTAAATTCGAATTTCTATTCCACTAATAAGTGATCCTTTTTTAGTAACACATGGTTTATGAGCATTATGAAAAGTATGCTTGAAAATTTTCATAGTGGTATGGAGCCCCTGCTNNCGTCCGGGAGTGGGAGAGCCGGGGGCTCAACTTCCCAGCGGAGGTTTTTTATAGGCCGGCAACGCTTTTTCGCTTTTTTCGGACTTTTTTGATGCTCCCACTTATATATACTGAAAATATAAATAATAAAAATAAGCTTGTATTTAACTGAACATCACTCACTAACCTAACCAACAAAAATACTATTTGTACAGTCATTCAAAAGTTACAACTAATCGATGTTTAGTTGCTGGCGTAGAAAAAATTGCTGTGCTTTTCAGTATATTTAGTGGCGCAGTTTACTATTTCCCATAAAAATATATTACACAAATTGAATTAAATAAGTTCATGATGAGATGAGATACTTACTTAATGACACTATAATAAACAGATATAAAGATTATTTTCCTAAATTCTAAGATGGGAAAATAAAAACGCTATAAGTAATGTTTAGACTCCATAGCATAACATGCCTTCTGAAGCACGGAATTGTGTTTATTTTAGAATAATGAAGTGATTTAAGCCTGTATCCTGATCTGTATCCTAACCAAAGAAGAAATAACTATATTTACAGTCACAATTTAAACCCATCGGGATTTGAACCCCGAGCTTCTAATTTAGAGACACAACATAATCGAATTTTTTCACCATTATTGGTGTAAACCCTTGAAGACATAGTTGCAAGTCATAATTTCAATTTCATCTTAAGCTGAACATAAAAGTTGTTTTAAATTCAAAAGGTGTAAAAGTGTCATAAAATGTGTTTTACAGAGGGCGATAAAATGACAAAAAGAATTAAATACATACTAGAGCTGAATATCAAACAGTTCAATGAAAATATTCATTAATTTGTAAACCAAAATCGTAAATCTATAAGCGGGGAGTTTTATAAATAGTTGATTTACATTGAATATTTTTTTGAATATATTACTTGTAAAACTAGTATTAAGATCGAGTTAAATTCCCTCAAACAGACCAAATTTCCCTAAAAGTATTGAGGTAAGGACATATGCGAGGCCTTTGAGTTACGTATAATATTGTACAAAGCAAATAATGTCTTAAATAAACATTTCCATGTTAATCACGATACTCGAAGAAGTTATAAAATGGAGTGTAATATAATAATAAAAAAACAACCTTCCTTCACGTTTCAAAGTGAGTAAATATGAAACTATAAAGCATAATTTTCTTGAGAAGCAGTACAAATAGCAATATACTGCTCCACCTGCATATTGCTCGTAGAAAACGCGGCGACACCGAAACTGCAATATGTATACAGTAAGCACGTGATTACGGCAGCTTGACTTGGAATTATAGTACTCTAGAAGAACATAATAAACAGGCAAAAAGTGCAATTTTATATGAGAATGCGTAATTTCTTCTAATTTTTAACAAACTAAGGACATTTTTGTGAAACATATATTTTGGACATATATACATTATACATAATATATATTGTAGTATGAACCTGCTGCATGCTTTTTTTTAGCCTACAGCATGAATAGGCCGGCTCGTCCGGGGAATTTCGCACAATTCCACAGAAGATCGACGCCTGAATGGCGGCTATCAGCCGATTATGTCTGTATATAAAAAAAAGACGAAAATATTTTTCTTGACGTTGAAGTTTTGTCTGCATGCGCGCCACATTTTTTTTTTGTGTTAGAGGGAGGCAAACGAGCAGGCGGGTCACGAGATGTCATGAACACCGCTGCCCAAAGACAACTGCAACAGCCGTGGGTCATAAAAGCGTCGCCGGCCTGTAAAAAACCTCCCCATTTGGGAAGGGCGGAGAAGTTGGGCCCCCGGCTCTCCCACTCACCGGACGGAGCATGACGGCTGATAACCCTCATTCAGGCGTCGGTCTTAAGTGGGAGTGTGGTACTTCCCCGGGAAAAAACTATTGTATGATTTTTGATTGAGAATCGTAGTATTTCTAACTGTAATATTAGGTGTACGTTTCATCTCGATATACCATTAAAAATATAGTAGACGAACGGACATAAATAATTAAAAAAAATATTTGGAGATTTAAATGATATTATATTTGAATTGACCCGTATAAATCTGTAAATATTTAGCTGCTTAAGTAATGCCGATTTGAGTTTTATATCTCATTTCAAGTAACCCTCATAAAATATGACCCTTTTTACTTGTATATTACATGTCTTAACTTTTCCCAATTTTTGATCTTGGGGTATGTGTATCATATATTTGATTTAAGATAAAATTTCGGTTTATTGCCTCTTAAAATATTTGAGGTACAAACATTATACAATCTAATGTATAAACGGCTAACTCACATTAATTTTAGTCGGACTAAAATTAACGTGCGTTAGCCGTTTCTACATTAATTATGTCATTTCGCGTAACTTTCAATGATATAATTATAATATCTGTATTTATTATTAGGTTATCTTTTAGCATACAGACTGTCTCCTTGGTCCAGTGGTCAAAGCATGTATCTTGTGATTTGGAAATCATGGGTTCGAATCCCACTGGAGGTAATATTCCCATAGTCTATTAGTAAATAAGAATGATGATTCCGTACTTCGAAAGATACCAAACGCTATCTAGCGTTTATATAAACCTATCCTCAGATTTGTTTTGGTTTACCCTTTGGCTGCAGAGGTCAGATGTTAGTCGCTCTGTGTAAAAACCAGTAACCTTATCAAATCCCCTAGTTTAGGCAGCGAAATCCGGGCTTTGAAGCATTATTGCTGAGGATGCAACTTTGGAATAAATATCTTTCAGAATACATTTTTTAAATTAAAGTCTCTCTCAAATTGAATTTTATCGAACAATATAATCATTATGTTAATCTATAAACTTGGACCGAAAGAAAAACATACAATTTGCCAGATGCTTCTCTTACCGCACATACCATTGTAAAAGGCCATTAAAGGAAAAAGTTCTCTAAAGTGATGGCAGTAGTATATCAGTAGTATATTCATGTCAGTAGTATATCATAAATAGTATAGTGAATCTGCATTTCATTTCTTAGCTAAACGTGTTCAAGTCCCACAAAATAACGCTCCTGTAACCCCCCGGGTGTTGCAGGTGTCTATAAGCGGCAGTGATTACTTAACATCACGTGAACCGCCTGCTCGTTTGCCTCCCTTTGTCATAAAAAAAAACTTTTAGCTCTGTCTACTTCATAAGTTATATAGACGTGATACTGTATGTATAGTCTGTAAACCTAAAGCCTTATCGATCAGGTATCGAAGTATTTAGAACATTTGATTGGAAAAGTTTTTGAGTTTATGTGTATTTCAATCTATTCTTGGAAGGAATTTCATAACCCCAGCGGAATTTTTTGCTACAGATTGATAACTTATATAAAAATCACATAAAAAATCACAATCTCATTTTAAATAAATTATATTTTTTAAACAATTCAGCTAGTTTTGAGCTACTATTTACTGATACTGAGTTTTAAACTCGTGCGAAGCTTAGGCGGGTTGCTAGTTTTATATATTTAATCGATATTCAATAGTGGTCTGGAGCCACTACTAGTAGTGGTATGGAGCTACTATTTGTAGTGGTGTGGAGTCAGCTACAGGCTTATTTTTAGCCTNNTTCAGAAATAGTTACAGGTATGTGAATTCCTGTTTCAAGCGCCTTCCCTTGATTTACCTTTACAATCTATGCGGGAAGATAAGTAATTCTAAATATTTCTATTCAAATATAGCGCGTTAAATCGTCAATTTGGTTTAGTAATGATTGACGACAATAATTAACTTTAAAATAACTTTACGGCGGAACAAACTCCATTGCTGCATTTACTGACTTGTAAAAAGAATACTCTGTTCTGTACAAAGTATTTTTTTTACAAGCTTTTAATTTGCATAGTGGTATGGAGCCACCTTTTGTTTTGGCGTGGAGCCAGCTACAGGCTTCTTTTTAGCCTGTAGCACGAATGGGCCGGCTCGTCCGGGGAAGTACCACACTCCCACAGAATACCGACGCCTGAATGGTGGTTATCAGCCGTCATGCTCCGTTCGGTGTGTGGGAGAGCCGGGGGCCCAAATTCTTTAGATATTATTCTTTAGATAGAATTTGGCCCCCCGGTTTTTTACAGGTCGCCTTCTATAACCCCGCGGGTGTTGCAGTTGTCTATGGGCGGCGGTGTTCACATAACATCTCGTGGCCCGCTTGCTCGTTTGCCTCACTCTGACATTAAAAAAAAAAAGATATCGAATAGCATTTCCAGTGAACTAACCGAGCAATGGTTTAAAATTATGAGTTTCATATGTAAATTTATTGCAGTCGGTGTGAGGCTAATTTGGGCCATAAATTCAGGTATACTTGTCTCAGCGGATGTTCGGCCTAGTCCTAACAAGATATACGTTGTAACCGTGCTCTAAATTGCGTAGGGCAATAGTTAAATCTTCGGGCGAGTGGCTGGCGTAATGAAGGACTCGAAATTAGGAAGTTCTTCAAGTAAACATAAAGCTTTTTTCGACTAAATGGACAAAATTACATCAGAACCACCTGGTGGGAAGTGGACATCGAGGACTATGGACGCCTGCAACATTATTTTTTGCAAAGGAAAAGTACAGTGATTTTTAAACTATTACTCTCTATTCATTTTCATTTAACATCATTCAAGGTACTGGTTGAGTTTGTCAACATTAAGGCATTAAGCTAAAAGTATCACAGTTTTATCCCGTACGAGGCAGACACAGTCAAAAGTTAAATAATATCCAAATCGGTTCACCCGTTTCGTTATGCTATGATGCAAAAGAATGACACACACACACACAAACCTCGAACTTATAACACCCCTCGTTTTGCGTGGAGGGTTAAAAATTGAAATTCAGCAAGTTAGTATCGTTTTATTTTGTTTGTAGTTTCATGTGACAGTATGGCGTAAGAGGAGACACGTCTAACTAATCCATTAGTATCCAAAACTAAACGCATTAGCGGAATTACAAGTAATACCATTAAAAGCTCATCTATCTACTGGAATAACTTGAGTCAAGCATTCCTGGTTTTGAGTATTGATGTCACGGTAATTCGGTTCGTCTGACAGATCATTCTGTCTACAGTTTGATACGGGCTGGATTTGGACATACGTCTTTGATTATAAAAAATAATCATAGCCGTGTTCTAAAATAATTATCAATTACAATATTATATTAATATAAGATACAGTATCACGTCTTTATCCCCTACGGGGTAGACAGAGCCAAAAGTCGCAAGATTCGAATGCCACGATTAGCAAAATGGTGGGCTTATTGGTGGAATAGAGACTTAGATAGTGACTTTGAGAATTCCTGTTTCAATCCCTTTCCCTTGATTAACTTTTACAATATGCGCTTCTATAGTAATTGTCTTACATGGAAGTAATCTATAGTAATTAATATATAGTGGAAAAGTTCCTTTTATTTGGTTGAATTCACTAAACGAATTAGCCCGGTCTGAAAAATTCTTTCAATGTTTTATAGTCCATTAATTGAAGAAGATTAAAGACAAGTTTTAAGACGTAACACTTAAGGGAACTGGAGCTATAAGGGCGAAACCGTGGAGTGGTCTTTAGTTTATGAAATAAATAGCTGTCCATAAAATGGGAATCAAAGAACAAGGAACAGCCGCGCCGCGACGTTCCTAGTACTCGCCCTGAAGATGGCCTTCTGAATAGGTCGAAACGGTCGTCGGCGTTACCGACTAAAATTTACGTGAGTATAACCGTGCAAAGACACTAATCAAAGAACTATTGAAAAACCTCGATAAAAATAATAGATATTAATATTTTAATCTTAATAATTACGACATTAGCAACAAAATTATGATTTTCAAGCATTTATTTATCAGTATGACTTTCGAAATACCTCTTTAACTCTTTAGAGAAGGGACTGAAAGAACTTGCTTATCGTTGGATTAAGACAGTAGAATACAATAGCCTATATTTTGAATATTAATAATTAATTTTTATACAATTAATAAATAACTAAAGTTGATACTGAAAACCGACATTACTTATGAGACACCTGTATTAAAATTTATCAAAAAAAGGGTAAAAAAATTAATTTTCTATCTGCAAAAATGTTTAATGCGCCTTAAGATAACGTTGTTATGGACAAACGTTAATGTTTCAATTTTCTACCTCATAACATAAAAGCCAATGCTTTTATAAGATATCACATTCAAAATTTAGGTATACCCGAGTAAATTGCCTATAATCGAAGATAACATTGATGAAACAAAAGCCTATTTGGGATAAAGCCATAAAATAATTTTATGTTGTATCTAAAATTTATAAAAGATGACCCAGCTTACGTTGGGTAGTGAACTATAACAAAACGATTTTGTCTATCAAATTTCAGTACAGTAACACGTCTTTGTCTTTTACGGGGTAGTCAGAGCGAAGAAACTTGAGACTAGAAGAAGAAGCTAAATTGCTGCACACTAAGCTAAACGGTGTACTTATTTATGGAAAAGAGAAACAGACATAGTGAGAAAACCCCACGTTTTAAATCCTTTCCCTTAATTAACTTTTACGTGTAAAGAAAAGCAGCTGACACATTCAACGTTTTTTATTTCGCTCTTAGACCAGAATGGACACGAATTATTAAATTTCAGTGTATTGATAAATGAGAAAAAGATAAGCTGGTATATAAGCGCTTTTAAATATGAAGGTAATTAAGGACGCGCGCCGAAAAATGCATTACTTTGTTTTTTAAAGAGGGATTTTGTCTATGCTGCCAGTTTGAAAGTTATATCCCTTTTAGTGCAGTGGCTGGGATTTTAAAACGATTTGGTTTCCACTTGATAATTTTATATTTGGGTAAAATCCCGCTGTTTAAATGTTTATGAAACATTTTTATTAGCCATAGTTCATTTTAACCAACTGGCTTAATATTACTATGGACAGGGATTACTCATAGAATGATGGAGGCATTTTTCCACTATTTGGATATAAAATTTGAGGGCTAGATAGAAAAAAAAACTGTAATAGTCTTGCTTGAAAAATAAACTTTAACTATCAATTCTCTCAGATAACCAGTGACGGCAGTAAAATACTTCTAACGGTATTTTAATATATTCTTGCTTCGCCTGAGTTGTGTTAGGTTTTTAACAGAAGTTAGTATATTATCACGTTTTTATCCCTTATACACACAGCCAAGCCTCGTTTCCATGGGCATCATCATTCATCATCATCATTTCAGCCTTTCTCCGCTCTCTGCTGAGTACAGGCCTCTCTTCCAGTACGCTATTCTTCTCTGTCCTGAGCTTTCCTCATCCATGTTCGACCTGCAACTTTGACGACATCATCGATTCCATGGGCAGTCTTCGCTAAATGGTGGGCTTATTTTTGGATTGGAAATTCAGATATACAGGCGAGTTGCTAGCCTATCGTTTTTGTGAAGAATTCCCTGATTAACTTTTACAATCTGCTCCAAAAAGAAGCAGCTGGTACTTTCTCTCAGACATACACAATCGTAATTAACAATAAACTATGTGGAGAGCTGAAATAGGATTACAAGCACTTGGGGTCAGAAGGAAAACCCCCGCGTCTAATTCAAGCGAATAAACACAATAAGTATACATACAAGCAGGCTATAAAATAGATTGAAGTCGCATCATTAACTTTATCCCAATTAGCAGTGATGAAGTTATCCACTCAAAGGAGATACAGGAAAATCTATTCACATCGGAACAGTTTTGTTTATGTTTAACATCTTACTAATATTATAAATGCGAAAGTTTGTTAGGATGTATGTATTAATACTGTTTCACGAAAAATCTAACGGTCGGATTTGGATGAACCTTACAGTGTGTAAAGTATAATATAAAAGCTACAATTTGTAATGATTTTATGTAATTTTGGTCGTAATAATAACGATACATGTAAATTAAGTCGGGAAAATATTTGCCGAATAAAACATCGAAGTTATACAAAGATGATGTACCGTAAGATTATTTCTTCATCAATCATATTCCTTGCGAGTAAAGCCGCGAGCGAAGCTAGTTAATTTATAATCGTATGAAAATTTACCGACTTATGTCTAAATGTTAGAATTTTTTAATGATAAATAGATGGGGTTGTAATATATCTTCAATTATATTGACGATTGGCCTTTGAGTCACACGATTATTGGTTCTGTCTCCCCAGTAAGGGATAAATTGCCAACATATAATGTATCTTAATGGCTTGGATCAATCGTAAAAAAACCTAATACACATATTTCTTAAAAATATATTTCCAGTGTTTCTGTAAAGTAATAAAATCTTGTAAATATGCCAGCTAAATAGCTTGAACAATTAAAATTCATTGCGATGTTTAGTGAACACGTTTGTTCCCAGGCGTGTCATAATTTTTACTACTTTTGTGAAGTTAAGCATAGCGCCGCGCGGGATTATTCGGGATCCCAAAATATCTTGTCTTTTTCCTAATTTTTTTAATCCTAAAACGGTTTAGTATGATTTTTATGTGGAATTAGTAAAAGGGCCAGAGATTGACATAGGCAGCGATCTTCCCTCCACCCCCCGAATGTGAAGCGAGGGAAGTTGCGGGCATTACTTAGTATTATTTTCTATCTCATTCGCTCGTTTCTGACACTATTTTTAATTTGTTAGTTGTCCTGCTCTTACAGAATAAGAAGTAGCAACAAGAAGGTGCAGTTCGTGATTGTCACAATTTATACTCTTAAGAGATTTCTTCAATTTAAGAAGCCAAGTTTTCATGTACCATTTTGTCTGAGACAACAAAGTTTATTATTACAGTACTAACTTAACTGCTGAACTGAGTTATGACTGTTGTTGTTCTACATTGTAGGAAATTTGATATTGTTTTGTGACTTTTAATGCATAAAAATTAATTAATTCTTTGTTTACTTAACGAGCCATCGACATTTAAATATTTATTCAGAGAATTATATTAAGAGTTCGATCGTTCGAGTAATGTACCTGACGGCTACTCATCTTATTACATATTCCGGTTCCGGTTCCGGATTCAATCCCAGTCAGGTCATGACGGAAAATGATCTTTTTTCTATTGGCCTAGGTCTTGGGTGTTTAATTATAGGTATATTTGTTATAAAATATAGTATCGCTGAGCTAGTATCCCATTACATAACAAATCTCGAACTTACTTTGGAGCTAACTCAGTCTGTATGATATGTCCCTATATATTTATCTGCTGATATGACTTACATCTGTTCAAAATAAAAGTCTATAGAAAAAATAGATTTTAAAGTTATTTTCTCATGTTAGTATTTAATATATGTACTTATATTATGTAATCAAGCTGTAAACTATATTCAGATACACAACCTTCAAGAAAAGAGCGTACAAATCCCTTAAAGGCCGACAATGCTCCTGTGACCCCCCGGGTGTTGCAGGTGTCTATGAGCGGCGGTGATTACTTAACATTACGTAACTCGCCCGCTCGTATGCCTCCCTCTGCCATAAAAAAAAAGATAATTAATTGAGAAAAACAAACAATTTATTCAACATGTTGCCCTAATCAAACAAAACGTAATTACGAAAGGAACTGACCTAACAGTCGATAGCAATCTAGTTATTATGCCAAAAAGGCCCTCCATCAGAGCTCCCTAGAAACTCACATTGATGACCCTACAAATTCATAGCCCCCGCGGACTATTTTATTTAATTATGCAAAACAAGCAGAGTTTGTTCGCAGTTCGCCGTGTTCAAAACACGACTTGTAGGTAACTACGAGGAAATAATAAATAGGAACTTTCAGCCACCGCTTATGTGCGCTCATAAACGTTTAGACAGTTTTATCTTGCTCAAGATTTCTTTATAACTCGTAAATCTTTCAGAATTTAATTAATTTAATAGAAATTTTTATGTTACTTATCATTTTTTTTTAACCTTGTTATTTGTCTAGTTGTGTAATGCGAAAACTTTTGGTGAAAAAAAATCGCAATAAAAGAGAAAAATATTACGAGATTTCTTAAATGACTTTATCATTTAAGGAATCTCGTAATATTTTTTTCTTATCTATTATTTTATATTATAAAAATAACTTTTAATACGTAGAAAAATAATAATAAATATATACAGAAAAATACAGAAAGGTCGAGAATTAGATATTAATCAACGATACTCTATTTTACATTAAATACAATAGGGATTTTTCTCAACCAATTTATTCAACCATTCAGCTCAATATGGCCTTCAAATCTAATGACTTCATCTTCTGACGTATAATGGCGTAATACTATAGAAGTGTTATTCTTGATACAGGAAAATCCTTCCTTAAGTGAATAACCCAGTTGAAAATAATAAACTGCCACATTGACTATAAATAATTCCATATAATCCCATAAATTAGCATTAAAGGTCATGGAGCCGCCAAAAGCAATATAGGCCCATAATCTATTTACACATAGCTGACTGCAGTGTTAAGAACCTCCATTAAATATACCGGATTAATAGGTTTGCAAACAATATACGAACAAAGGGCTTTGTATATGGCCTAATAAACCGATATTATTTCCTTATTAGCAAAATTCAATGCGCTCCTGATGTGCCCAGTTTATTTTAATTAATTTAAAAATGTAATATATCTTTGATCCCGTTTTTCACAACACGTTTAAGCGTTAATTTATCAGCGTTCTAAATCTCATTAAAATATTTCGTTACTATACTAGTAGATACAGATTTTGTTTGTATTCCTAATGCGGAAAACAGAGCAGTGGAAATTTAAGGCTACGCTTAGCTGAATAGTAAATTTATTTTTGGTTATGAAAAGAAATTCATAAAATGAATGCCCCTACATACATATGATCACGCTTTTTCCCCGTAGGGGTAGGCAGAGACTACATTCTTCCACTTACTGCGGCCCTGACATACTTTCTAAGAAGAATGTCATGTTTTAAACTTTTGATAGTCTTTCAAAAGACACAAATAGGCACGTAGATCCTGTATTCCATTAAGTGTTAATAACAAAAACCTCCATATGCAGATCTTTTGAAGTTGCAATACTAGTAAAACATTTGGAAATTTTCTTAAATATTGAACAAAAACATTTAAATCTGGCATGTTTGAATATTATCTTTGTCATTATCGTATAAATAAAAGGTAAAATAACAGATTACTGACTTTGATTATAATATCCAACTCTAATGATATTTTTTATGGATATTTTGTTGTCATATTACTGGATGTTAGTTGCGTACTCCTAGGTAAGTGAGCGAAGTGTGCTAACTCATTGTTGTTCTTTACCTTACAGACAATCTATTACGTTTTCACGTTTGGGTTTTAAGAGTAATTTATATGTTTAAATCGTTTACAAAAAAGTCTTACTTTTCTGATTCATTCCACCAAAGTGCCAGTGGAAACATATCGCTAATCGGAGGCGCAGATGTTAAATATTAATAACGCAATTTGGGGTGCTATTCCGTCGTCCGTCCTGTTCGGTTTATCACGTACAAATAATCCATCAGTCATATGTCTGACAAGATGGCTAATAACAAGGAAACATTGCGGTACGTTTTATAAGTAAAGTGTGAAATTATACCTTCTGTACGATATTTGATCCTTAATATTATTTCGGGTTTTATTGTGGAATTTTTAGATGAAAAATGTCATTGAAAACTTCTTAACTGAAATTATATTAAAAGGCCTCTTCTAAAACTTTTTAAGCAAGTTCCTTCAAGTTAATTATAAAAACAGATCACGTTTACGTAGAAGGATACTAAAAAGGTGTTCCGTACGCAAAATCTATAGTCATTGATTTACATTTCATCTAAGACTGTTTCAATGATTGATGCTTCATTATTACTAAGCATTAATTCCCCAATGTAACGATCTTGTCTATGCTTGTTTTTGTCATGATATAGGTAGCCCATAATACCAGTCACAAATCTACTTTGAGGCTCACTAGACCTGCGCCATTTGTCGAACTCAGATTGTCAGAAAAAAATATCTTATGTACATAATATTATTTTTTCTTAGATCAAATTGTATCATAATCAGTTTAGTATTTTTGAATTAAGACTGCCACTTACAAACACACAAGGTAATAAGTACATTATAATCTTAATAGTTTCTAAATAGCAAGAAAATATTGCTTTACCAACGCGCTGGTCTATGAAAGAGCCGAGACGTCAAGGCACGAAGTGATAAAAGATTGCTACAGAAAGACTTTACTGCTGACACTTTGAGATTTCATTCACTTTGTGACGAAGAGGACAATACATCAGACACAAAACGTGGCGTGCTTTGACGCGGATGCCTTTTTTACGCCTTAATCGCAAGCTAGGCATTTACAACTACTCAAAAGACGTGGAATTAACTGAAGTATAAGAATTTTAAAAACTGTATCTTTCTTAAACTTTGAGATTGTTAAGACTTTCTTTCGAGGATATGAAAGTTTGATTTAACTAAGACTTGACTGATCATAAGACTTCCTTTTTTTATGAAAGAGGAAGATAAACAAGCAGGCGGGTCACATGATTTTAAGTAATCACCGCCGCCCATATATAAGTACACCTGCAACACCTTCGATTCTTCTTTATCTTGCGCTTTCTATCTTCGTTCCACCTGAAGCTTTGATAACTTCATCCACATATTCATTCAAGGACCTCCAAGTCCTCTCTCCTTTTCTTGGCCACCATTTGGTTTTATCATCATTAAATAAGTGTCAAAGCAAAATCTGCTATCAGAAAGATTTTTAATATGTTGCAGATCTAAGAATACAAATTTCATTTGAATAAATTACGCAACGGAATCCAATCTAAGAGTTTCAATAATCAAGTTTAAAATCACTGCGCTTTGACACTACGTGAGAGAATGCTTCTACATTTTCTTGGCTCCAGAAAAAGATGGTATTTAAAGAATGGAACACATAAACAGTTCAAAAGTTTTAAAAAAAATTCAACTAAAGTACCTAATTATCATATCGGTAAAATACACAAATTTTCACATAAATTATATCTTTGACGTACCTTTCGAAGATTTCATTCGTTGCTACATTTATTTTTTATAATTTCAGTTATGAAATGCATTCAAAATGAGATATAATTTAAAGATTATTGTGCTAGAAACTTATTCTCGATAAGTAAAGTCGGAAAATACAACAATATTTTTTTATAACATTAGCATTTAAAAAATTGTGACTTAAAATATTGAATCAGGAGTCATTTTAAATGTTTCTTAATCGAGTATACGTCCCGGCTAATAGAAGGCAAAAGAAATTAAAATCGTAAGTCATAATCGAATCGTGTAATAACGTTTATTTACCGTTGTACTTTTGCAGTCTTAAGGTAGTCAGATTTTTCTTGTATTTTGCCTCTAGCCTGTACTATGCCTTAATCTTGATGGTTGGTACGGTATGCAAAACAATCTACAGTTTCGTTTCTGTTTTTGCCAGCGGTATAAAGTGTCAACGGATGACGGGACTGCTTCCATTGTCACTAAAGAGGTTTTTATTTACACCAACTTTGTCCTGAAGGAATTGAATTAAAAATGCCAAGTTGATGTTGAGTGTTTTTGCTCAATATGGTTTAAGTGTCGTTTTTTATTACTTTCGGTGATGTTTTTCATTTGTATCTAGTACAAAACATATCTATTTTTCTTGCCCAAAAATGTATCATATACTTTACCAACTTTTACCTACCTACCTACCTTTTCTATGATCCAACTCGCATTTGGCCATTTATATTAATTCAAATAATATTAAACTAATTAAATAATGAGTCAATTTAATTTTATTACAGCAAATATCAATACTTATTGCATTTCCACCTCTGACATTCAAACATTTATAACGACCTCCCTTTAATATTTCCAGAGCGCTTATGAGACTATATTTTTTGTAATTAGAAAAGTACGAGCAATTAAAACTTTTATAATTGTTGGGGATGAGGAATGCTGAAATTTACTTCAGGGTGAACAATGAGTACCGGGCTGAGACAATAAAAAAAGGAATAAGAACTTTCTCAATTAGAAACGGAACCGTTACATTTTCAATTTTGAACCTTCCTTAGATTGTTACCTTTAGGAGCATATAAGTTTTATACTGATTGCAAGATCAGTTTTTTACTAGTGACCCAAATAAGTCTACAATAAATGTTGGTGTGGCTATCGCATCTCGTAACTTGGCTCTGTTTACCCCGTAAAATATAAAGACGTTATACTAAAGATTAGTCTCGAAGGTGTAATATAAGTGCGACAGGTCGTAAGGATGATTGTGATGTTTGAGTGTGTAAATCTTCGTCATTTACTCATGCAAACACGGCTTGAAAATGAAATGTTATATGAAGTTTACTGATTTATTTTCTACAATAATCTCCGCAAAGGCTCGAAAATTCTCTACCTATCAAAGGCATTATAGCCAAAATTTGACCGAAACTGCTCCGTCCGGTGAGTGGGAGAGCCGGAGGCCCAATTTTAGCGGGGAGGACGGAGGTTTTTTATAGGCCGGCAACGCTTCTGTGACCCGCGGATGTTGCAGTTTTCTATGGGTGGCGGTGATCACTTAATATCGCGTGACCCGCCTGCTCGATTGCCTTCCTCCGACAAAAAAAAAAATTAAACAAAAGTTAAAAAATGAAAATATCACTGATAATAAACCCAGATAAAAGGATTCTCAGAAAATCTTAGCAAGAGTTTAACGGCGTTGCGTCAAGCGAATACCAATTGTTTTAAATTCTTCATTAGCAGTCCACTCAATTTCGAATTTATGTTTGAAACAGGTAAATTTTGAGATTTGTCGTGGCCCCGGATAATGTAATTAAATGTGATGTTTAAACAATTATGTAAATGAAGGTAAGGCGAAACTTTGCCGAAAGGCCTCATTATCAAACGAGGGAGCTACCGTATGAATACGAAATATTCTTACGACGTTTTACTGATAACTGAAGCATGTAGAATGTATAAAGTACTGACGTATTGTGAGTGGGTCGCTTTTCAAGACAGTGAAAGATTTTTACAGTTATGTGTTATAAGAAATGGAATAATTATTTTTGTATTCGAGTAGTTTTTGCCTCCCACCTTAAGAGTAAAATTTTGGTTTTTATATCATTGTAATGATTTTTGGGATACATTTTTACGCTTCTATATAAGTGTCATTGATAACATGTTTGCAAACGTTTTAAGTGAAAATTTCATTTAATTTCAGTTAATTCTAAAAAAAGCTACTTCATTTATCGATAAAATATCTGTAAGAAAAACCACAAAATATCAAAATAAATTGCAAATAAAACAATGAGGAAACCATAATACTCCATAATACGTGTAATCCGGCCCTGGCTATTATTTTTGTTAATAAGAAGAACAAAGAAGTATTGTCTTCGCATAAGAAGTGGCTTGGAAGCTAAAGAACCCTTTGTTTTGGGGCATGCCGAAAGCCAGCTTAGGGTTCCGCATAAAAAGGCTGACTATTTATGCAGCAAATATTTGTATTATATATTTAATATATATTACATAATTACTTGCTTTTTCTTTATGTTCTTGCTCCATCGATGTATAATAAACAATTAGACACACATTCCCGCTAAAAATTATCCTCTGCAAAACAGGGCTCATCGCTTATAAATATGTACCATTAAATAATCAGACTTCAACTAGTTGTCAAACTAAGTAGTTTGACATGATTTAACTAGCTATATATCAAACATTTTATCATTATTATCTATTTACTAGAGGCCGTCCGCGACTTC
>JADGIL010001717.1:19809-31708 GCA_020352625.1 Cactoblastis cactorum
TATAATATTAGTAGGACTAGTAGGATATATCCACCATCATAATTATTCTAAAGGACAATTTAAGAAAAATAACAAATTGGTCCACTAAAGGAAAATTAGGTATATTTTAAATAATTATACAATAATATATTGAAGATACAAAGAATTGGAAATTTATCTGGAAAATTTTATAATTAATTCAATTATATTTTAACAAATATTTAAGAGGGGCTCCCTTACAACAAACGTGATTAGTTTGAAATAATTTTCTCAAACAGGTAGAAACTTGAAATAATTAACTTCGTTGCCTTTTTTTATAGATAATAATGGTACGGAATCCTTTGAGATCGAGCCCGACTTGCACTTAACTGGCTATTTTTTAATTGGTAATGCCAGCTGTAGCACCATAACATCATTAATCAGTCCTTCTATTTGAACTATTTCAAATTTGAATTTAAATTGATCACCTAACATCACGTGACCCACCTGCTCGTTTGCCTTACTCTTTTATAAAAAAAAGAAAAAATAATAATACTTTGACTAGTCACTATAAAAGCCCCCCTTAATATTTTTTTAATTTTAATTACTCATGTAAGTTATTATATTAATATATATTCTGTAAATATTTTAAGCGTATATCTATTATCGTTATCATTACGAGCAAAAAAATCGCATTTGTTGTATGGTAGCCCCCTCAAATATTTATTTTAGTTTTGTTTTAAGTTTTTTTTGTTGAAGCGGCAAATGAAACAAATCATCTGTGAAATCCCATTTTACTCTTTGGATACCTACCCTAAAATACAACAATAAAAAACTGTAATAATATGTATATATTATAAACTTCATTATAAAGTAATGATTGTAGTAAACTAATAATAATTTTGCAAAATAAAGATCCAAACCAAACCTAAAACCAGATATTAAAAGAAGCATGCATTTTTGATGCTGAAAAAAGCGATGAAATGAAAAATTTCGAAAAAACCACGGGATCGCTTCAACAATAAGTGCTTAATGGAAGCGGATTAAAGGCTTTCACCACTTTATTTCGCAAATGACACTTGGATAATATACGGCCCACATGAGCCATGTACATTGTACGTACGTATAAATGATAATGTATGTATTTTAAATACCTCATATTATAATTGACATTTGAGCTTCAAATATGACTAAATGACAAATTGTACGACTTGACTGGAATGTTGTGACTGAAACTGCTCGTCAACAACGGGAATCTGCCTCCATAGTTCAAGGGACAAGGCGTGTGCCTTGTAATTTTGAAGTCATAGTCAACCCACTTAAACTAACTAAACTTTATAAAAAGGTTATTTCTTGCCTAGTTATGATAGGTTTCAGACTTCTGATTATACGGAAACGAAAGATGATTCCATGCTTCGGAATGAAGCTGTATCACTCTACTGGAAATGCTTGGCTGATGATGATTGTGAAATAGACTCAAGTGCAAGACTTGGGTTGGAGAATACTGCAGGGCATGTTGTTGTTGCGAAATACCGAGAAACATTGCATAAAAATTTCAGTTATTATTGCTTGCCTATTTTTTTGCGATGTATAAGTCCAAAAAAAATAAAAGCATAAGTCATTAAATAAGTAGCTCTTTGATTAATCTATTATTTTATTCATGTTTTTAAAATCACCTATATTTTTGTAAGGAAAAGTGCCATAACAGTGCTTCTCATTATCAATAACTAGTAAGGTTACTAGTTATTGATTATGAGAAGTAGTATTTCTAAATCTCCATTAAATCTATAAACCCATCATTCAAACAAGCTTGGCCTTCGAGTCTAATTGTAGTGATAAAAACTCTCTAAATACCCTCACTTCCCTCTTTTCTTCATATAATTATTCCTCGGTCAGAATTATTACCACCATTAAGACCTTAACTGTGTATTTTTTGGATACTTTGAGAATCAAATACCCTTGAATTGCTCTCGATAGATATGACGTGGTTTATATATGACTAGATATGACTTGTAAAACGAAAAACCCGATACCATGCTAGGACAGCCTCAAGTTAGTCTCCCAGGATAGAGTAGATTACTGGAATTTTAAGTTGTTGTGCCTTCGGGCTTCGGACAATCCTAATAGGATTATTTCCCATTGTAACCAACTCATTTGCTTTTATTTTTCTTAACTTTCTCATCCATCTTCATCGTGCTGATCGTGTTGTGTTACTAGGGCCGACTATCATCGAAAGAGAAAGCCAAGTCATCCGTGGAATCCCGGCACCTTGAAAATTTTAGATGCTGTTGTCTAAGAAAACACACGTCTCTTAAATTTAAGTGGCAGTCCATCTACAAATCCTACAGTGAGGGTACTTTTTGGATCAGGAACTGGATTCCGCTGACTGCAGGCCGCTGGTTCCACTGAAAATTTCTGCAATATGGCTGCTATACCACTCATTGCTTGCATTAATCCAAGTCTTGCACCTGTAAATAAAAATATATCATTTACAGCACCAAAAATGTATTTTGTTGGAATCATTCACGCAAGTGACACCACTAGTATTACAGGCGAACACCGACTACGTTGACCACTTTCCAACAGATGGGCCGTAAGCTTATTTGTCCGCTTATTAGTATAAAACATATAAATATATCTTTAGCAAACTTTTTTACAATAGCTAGATGATTATTTTTTGTCTCTATATACCGACATATATGATTTTATTTATACTCACCAATACAAGACCTTGGCCCGTCACCAAACGGCATATAAATACCACTTTTAACTTTTTCCTTAATTCCGTTACGGAATCTTTCCGGGTCAAACTTCTCAGGATTACTGAAATATTTTTCATCCATGTGGTAAGCAGCTATGGGTATCATTACTTTAACATGTTCATTAATAGTAAAGTTTAATTCAGGAATTGTATACTCTGGTACGGTACACATCCTAACTAAAAATCCGATAGAAGGATACATTCTACTACCTTCATAGAATGCCATTTCTAAATATTTCATCTCTTTGATGGCTTCATACGTGATCTCATTATCATATTTTGCGAGAACCCTATCGATTTCACTTTGTACTTTTGTTTGACAATCTGGATTAAAAGCCAATTGATGTAACACATAACTTGATGCGGTGGATGAAGTCTCAAATCCAGCTGCGAAAAATATAAACACCTGAGCTGCCACCAAAATATCATCTAATTCAATCTCTATCTTTTGAGGTGTACCATCGGGATTTTTCTTGTCCAGAGATTCTCCTACAATATTTCCCTTTTCTCTTATTTCCAACATCAGATCGATAAAATCATTTTTTCCCGAAGGTTTATTATGCCTTTCTTGTATAACTGTCCGCACTAACGATAAAACTGTGTCTTCTATTTCTGGAGCAACTATATGCAAATCTTTTGCAAGTTCTGGAAATATAAATTTCAATGCTAAATAAATAGCATCCCGTAAATTTCTATGGAATATTCGTTTTCCAAGTTTCCTGAACTGATTATTTTCTTCTGATAGTGTGTCCATATTTATTCCAAAACCACATTCACCGATTAAATCTGTTGTGTACCTCGCCATTAATTCTCTTACATCATAAAAATCTTTTCCTGTCAATTCATCAGTTAGGGCTTGGAGCTTTTCAGCACGATTTTTTATAAGGTAGAACATAGCTTTTAGTTTACCAGTACTAAATAATGGTGTAAGTTTAAATCTCAAGAGTCGCCATAAATCACCGTCGCAAGAAACGAGATTTCTTAACAGTGGTTCCACTACAGTTCTATGTGGATTCAGGCCTCTAGCAGAGAGTGAATTGAAATCTGTCAGCAATATTCTCTTTGCTATTGCTGGTTCTCTGATAACTAATTCTGGTGCTAATGCTCGATAAAATCCTACGACTTTTTCTTCAGGATATTTTCGATACATGTCTACGGCTACCGTAGAAATGTTTGCTCGTTGCAGGAAATTTTTAAGATTATTCCCAAAAAAAGGCAGTGGACGGTCATGTTTCACCCCTCTCTTTTTCCAATAGTTAAATGTTTTTGTTCCGTGCCGATAAAGTACAATTAACACAAATATGATGCTTGTAATTACGGCTAACATTTTAAATGATATTTTTTCAACACACACACGAGAAACATAAGTATCTAACTACTTTATGTTTACTAATTACAAACTTTATATTAATTACTTATGCCTATTATTACAATACTCCATTGTTCAGTATGTAAATTATTTTTATTGAGTCGTCAATTTATTGTTGTTGAATAAAAGATACCATTATATATACTAATATTATAAAGCGGAAGAGTTTGTTTGTTTGTTTGGTTGAACGTGCTAATCTCAGAATCTACTAGTCCGATTTAAACAATTCTTTCGATGTCAAATAGTCCATTTATCGAGAAAGGCTTCAGATAACTTTTTATCTCGTCATTTCTTCGGAATCGGGAGCAATGCGAATGAAATATTAATTAGTATTTAACACCGTGGGGCGTAATAATGGTAAATTTAGTATTATTATGATAAATTAAAGTAAAAATATTTTGAAGTCAAGATTTTACGCATGAGCATCGTTAATTAAAAATGACAGAGCAAATAAATATCGACTTATAAAAATACAGTTACAAGATTCATTTAGGTTCGGCAAAGCATAATTTATTTTGTACTTCGTCAGGATTCTAAACAAAAATAATATGCGCACTCTGATTGCTATTGCTTTATTACACTTGTTTTATGTACAATTTATTTTGATAATCTATTGTTTTTCTCATAAATAATATAAGTATAGATTCAACAATTACACGTAACTCAATAATGAAATTAAGCTTTCATTTTTTAATAGCCTACATAATTGTGAAAATATTGACTAGTACGAATGAAAGAACTGTGTCGATTTTTTTAAATAGGCTTTAATAATTATAAGCTTTAACAATTTTTTTATCATGAACGGTAACTTAACAATCGTTTGCCCATTGTGTTGCCAGCACCGCACTGTATTCCAAAAGGTACTATTTCTTTTTAGAATGCCAAGTTTCCATCAGTCATTAAAATTTCAATTAAAAATTCAATTATCTAATAATAACTTATAAAAAAATGTAAACTTACCTATATTAATATTTAATTATTGTATTTTCTTATTCATATGTCAATGTAGGTATAACTTTGTTATGATGTCATTGCTCAAGGTCTTATTCCGCAATAACTATACATTTTGTAAAATTTTAGACAAAATTGTTTATGGAAATTATAAATTTCATTGCCTAAGTACACACTCGTCTCTTAAATTTAAGAGGCAGTCCACCTACAAAACCTTCAGTGATGAGACCTGCTGGATCTGGATCTGGTACTTGCTTACTGCAGGCCGCCGGTTCCACTGAAAACTTCTGTAAAACGGCTGCTAATCCAGCCATTGCCTGCATTATTCCAAGTCTTGCACCTGTTAATAAAAGAAAATATGTATATTTACAAATAAGTTTTTCCGAAGTGCCGGATCTAAACAGCGGAAATATGTGTCACTAAAATATTTTTAGTCATAAAGATTTTTAAGTTACTAAGTATCACAAAATCATTAGAAAGCTATTTTACATCTTACTTATTAGTTATTTTTGGTCTCTATGTATAATGATACATGCAATTATTTGTTTTATACTCACCAACACAAGATCTTGGGCCGTCCCCAAAAGGCATATAAATACCATTTTTAACTTCTTCCTTAATCCCATTACGGAATCTTTCCGGATCAAATTTCTCAGGATTACTAAAATATTTCTCATCCATGTGGTAAGCAGCAATGGGTATTATTACTTTGACATTTTCATTAATAGTTAAATTTAATTCAGGAAACGTATACTCGGGTACGGTACACATCCTAACTAAATATCCAACAGAGGGATACATTCTATTACCTTCATAAAATGCCATTTCTAAATATTTCATCTCTTTGACGGCTTCATACGTGATCTTATTATCATAATTTGCGAGAACCCTATCGATTTCACTTTGTGCTTTTACTTGACAATCCGGATTGAAAGCCAGTTGATGTAAAACATAACTTGACGCGGTGGAAGAAGTCTCAAATCCAGCTGCGAAAAACGTAAACACTTGAGCCGTCAGCAAAACGTCATCTAATTCAATCTCTACCTTTTGAGGTGTACCATCAGGATTTTTTTTATCCAGAGATTCGCCTATAATATTTCCCTTTTCTCTTATTTCCAACATTAAATCAATGAAATCATTTCTTCCAGAAGGTTTTTGTTTTCTCTCGTTTATAACTGTTTTCACTAACGATAAAACCATGTCTTCTAATTCTGGAGCTAAAAAATTTAAATCTTTTGCAAGTTCCGGAAATATAAATTTTAACGCTAAATAAATAACATCTCTTAAATTTCTATGAAATATTCGTTTTCCAAGTTTCCTGAACTGGTTATTTTCTTCTGATAGTGTGTCCATATTTATTCCGAAACCACATTCACCAATGAAATCCGTTGTGTACCTCGCCATTAATTCTCTTGCATCATAAAAATCTTTTCCTGTTATTTCGTCAGTTAGAGCTTGAAGTTTTTCTGCCCGATTCGTAATGAGATGGAACATGGCTTTTAGTTTGCCGGTACTGAATAACGGAGTAAGCCTAAATCTCAAAAGCCGCCATAAGTCACCTTCGCACATAAAAAGGTTTCTCAACAGTGGTTCCACTACGGTTCTGTGTGGATTCAAACCTCTAGCAGGGAGTGAATTGAAGTCTGTTAGCAATATTCTCTTTGCTATTGCTGGGTCTCTGATAACTAATTCTGGTGCTGATGCGCGATAAAATCCTACGACTTTTTCTTCAGGATATTTCCGATACATTTCGTTGGCAATCATAGTAATGCTTGCTCTTTGCAAGAAATTATTAAGATTGTTTCCTACAAAAGGCAGTGGATGGTCATGTTTTATTCCTCTCTCTTTCCAATAATTAAATGTTCTTGTTCCGTACCAATAAAGTGCAGTCAGCAATATTATTATGCTGGTAATTATGACCAGCATTTTGTATGATATTTGTTTAACACACAAGGGAGAACAGAAGTAACTGCAGTGCGTTTATGGCGATAAACTAAATTTATATTAATTATACCTATCAATTTAGATACCTTCATTGTTCTTTTATGCAAATTATCTTTTTTATCGAATTGTCAATTTTTTGTTGGAGTTGTTGTACATATGTTTGTAGTAGTTGTATTTTATATTTTACATGATTCAATTTAATTGACTTTACTAACATACGATATACAAAACTTTAACATATGACAGACAAACAAATCATCAATGAAAGAGAAATAATGGCAATTCTTTTTTTCTTTTTTACGTCCGTCTTCATACCAGGAATCTCTAAAATTTATTTAAGTCAATTCAAATTTCGAGATAAGTATTTATAATTACAATTTTATTCTTTGATCCATACTTATTATTACAAAAATTTAAGAAATCTTTGTTTCTTTGGTCTGCCTTTTATGTTAAAACAAAAGCAATTAAAATATATAAAGCAGAAATATTATAATGCCGAAGATTTTGTCTTTGTTTGTTTGCTTGTACGCGTTAATCTCAGTGTTCCTTGTGCACAAGGAACAGCCGCGCCATGACGTTCCTAGTACTCGCCCTGAAGATGGCCTTCTGAATAGGTCGAAACGGTCGTCAGCGTTACCGACTAAAATTAACGTGAGTTAGCCATGTAAACACTAGTTAATTCTTTCATTGTTAGATAGAACATTTATTGAGGAAATTATTGCCGGCACATTTGTGCATGCCCTCTATAATTGGAACCCGTCGACCGTATCATCTCTTACCAGTAACCTAAGCACGAAAAGCTATCGTTCCCGTTGTGGTTATCGTAATTGTTTATTATGTATGTAAACTAGATTAGTTCCCCAAACGACAGTAGCGGCGCTGCTCTGGTTTTTAAAGTAAATTGTCGATTACGATAACCATCGTAATCAACAATAGTTTTTAGTGCTCTGGGCACAGCAGATGAGATCACGGTTAATTTGGAAAGACTCTTTATTTTGACATAAAAGAAAACAGAAGAAAGATCTACAAAAATTTCTATACCTATAACAAATCTGATTGTCCTTTTTTTCATGTTTCCAAGATATGTTCTGTGCTTATTTTAATTTACAACAATAACTTGTCAATTAATTCATAGATTTTTTATCTGAAACTTATGTTGTAATTGTTAATATGACAGATGTCAAAATAACAATGAGGTATTTTATTTCATAAGAATACAAAGAGTCGGTAGGATTAGGAGAAGGTCGGGCTATCTTAATAATGCCAAATATTTATAAAAAAGCGATCAAATGTAAGTTGGGGGTTCCGTTACCCCGGTTGAGACTTCAGTGACGCTTTAGAGCCCCGGGGTACGCGCGGATGACGTCGCGGGCATAAATAAATAGGGACAAATCACACAGACTGAGTTAGCCCAAAAGTAAGTTCGTAACTTCTGTTATCGGATACTAATTCAACGATACTCTATTTTATAACAAATACATTAAATAAATATCCAAGACCCAGTTAAATCAGAAATAGATCATTTTCCATCATGATCTGACCGGGATATGAACCCGGGACCTCTTCGTTGGGAGGTAAAGACTTACCGCTGCGCCCATAAAGTCGTCATAGATTACAAACTTGACCGGGTTATTGCAACAACCACAAATAATAACTTTTAACATAGTATGTATAACTCACTTTTTTAAGGTAATCCTCACTAAGATCAATTTCATCCCCATCTGTTCGTCTATCAAGTAAAATTTAAAAAACATTTTTCTTGTTATAATGCTGTATGATCTTGTATTTTGGCAAACATGATTATAAGCCAACGGGAACGTTATAAGGGAACGGCAACGCTTCTGTAACCCCGCGGGTATTGCAGTTATCTATCAGGCGGCGGTGATCATTTAACATCTCGTGACCCGCCTGCTCGTTTGCCTCCCTCTGACATAAAAAAAATATATTTTATAATAATTGTTTCCTATTAGTTCTATTTTTTGATCGCGTTGATGAACAATTTAGATTTTTTCAGAGCTGACATATATGTACATTAGACTTGATTATTTGATGTTTTCTGTGCGTTCCTGAGTAAAAGGCCCAGATAGACAGACAGATGGAAAACTAAAGGCTATAAGAGTTCGGTTTTTTTCTTTTTGATGTACGGAACCCTAAACACTTAAATACGTATTAAGATTTATGGTTTTACGTTTGCAAAGTAGATATTGTAAATAAATTATGGGTTTCAAACATATATTACTCTTAGTTTCATATATAATATTATGTAGCGTTATTTTCTTCCATAAATGCACACGATCAGATATCTATTACTATTAACTTTTTTTTTTGTGTTACAGTTTAAAGAAAAATAATACATCTTTAGATTTGGTAACATCTGTAACATAGTAAATTAAATTGACTGACATAATGTAAATGAAATAAATTTATAAAAACTTTTTTGAAAACAAGCTTTTAGAATGACGTCACTTTGATTTTCAGATTATTCACAGCCAGCCCTTTCTTTCGATATTCATATTATAGAAGTGCTTTAAAAAATAACTAGTCCGCCATATTGGATGTTCCGCCATGTTGGATTTAGAATTAAGTCATCTAACTAACTATATATTGTCATCCAAACTGAGTATTTATACAAAATTTCAGCTCAATCCGATGAAGATAAATGCTTCAATATTGAATTGCAAGATACCACCCGAAAATACATACATACATACTTTGCAAGCTAAATAAAAGCTTGTAAAAATGAAAATTGACGAGCTTTTATAAAATTTATCCTTGTGCTAGTAAGTATAGATCTTTTTGAGTAGTATTTTATAATTTTTACACTTTTTTTTTAATTTGTTCAATTAGAATTAAGCTTCAATTCATTCCCTGTCATAAATCTTCGAGTGTAGTTTTCTTTTTTAAATAGTTAGGTACGTTATTTTGTCTAATTATTTAACTACTGCTATTCTAAATTTCATCAAAATTTATTTAGCTGTTGAGTCGCGAAAATAAAATAGACTAACAGACTTTCATTGTGATTATTAAATGATTTTTTGTGATACAAATAGATGTTTTTATTGTTATCGCCGCCCGTTGGCCACTGCAAACTTAACTTTAAATCAAAGATTAAAATTATAATAATGGCAACATTCAGAAATAGTTTTGTTCTCCCCCTATTAGTGAAAGTGGCACAACAAAACAGTAACAGGAGTGAGTTAAAGGGTTCAATTGGATTACAATATTCTGGTCAAGCGGTCAGTTAGTTTGTTTTATAATTGATTTTTTGTGATCTATCAAAATTTTCAATATACAAGCATATAAGTATAGCGAGAGATAGTAATAACAAGAATCTCAGAAGCAGTCAATGCCGTCAGCAGTCTAATATTTGTGAAAATGGACTCGCCCGCTGTCGTCTGTACGTGGTTACATTACAAACTAGCGTGCTATTGGGGATTGGCGAGATTGCCGTTTCTAATTTATTTATATCTATGGTCAATGTACTATTTGCTTTTGAAGTCAATATATCCAACTTCCTACTAATACTAATAAAGTTTGTGAGGGTGTACATGTTTATGTAGTTTAGTAAGTCTTTGGACAGATTTGGATGAAACTTTACAGTAACGTAGGTTATACATCAGAACAACATAAAGGCTACAGTTAGTAATGATTTAATGAAATTTTGGTCGTAATATATATAATATAATATGCATGTCGATTAAGTCGGGAAAGTATCTGTCTTCTGAGAGCTATCTTGGTGTTTGGGCCGGCGACGCTTCTGTGTTGGTTGTTGCAGGTGTCTATGGGTGGCGGTGATCACTTAACATCGCATGACCCGTCTTCTCGTTTGCCTCCCTCTTTCATAAAAGAAAAACGCTGCACAAACCATTGGAGTTACCCAAAGATGATGTACATATCTTAGGATTGTTTATTTGAATAGTGGCAGACCAAATCCCACGTGAACAAAGTCGCGGGCAAAATTATGATATATTCGTATTTTAAAGATAAATATGTCGTAATTAAGTTTTTAAATAATAATACACGCTAAGAGCCTTAAATTATCAAAATTACTAAATCCAGAATATTATAAAATAAGTTGTCAAACATACCACCTAATAAAATTCTGGCGCAAAAATGCCCATTAAAAAGAAAGAATACAAAACACAAAATCATATATTTAATAAAAGGAACCATACATTAGTAATTGCCCACGATTCAGGCTTAACCTAGTGTGGGATCATTACTATAATACTCATACTGTAACTGCATGTTTTTAAAATTTCTAATAAATAAATCTTATTCTTAGCTAAAATTCATGCACTAGACAAAAGCCTATATTGTTGGCAATCAGAAAAAAAAGTACGACCTCATTGGCGTTAGGTTTGAATTCCGGTCAGCAGTCTTTTGCTGATTGACCTGGGTCTTGGCTGTTATTACGTATATGTATTTATTATAACATTTCATTTTTAAAATGAAATGAAACAAAATTGACAAATTGACGATTCTAAAGTGCTAGATTCCAATCTATTTGAATAGAAGTATTTTGACTTTATACGATACTAGCTGTTGCCTTCGGCTTTGCTTCCGTCAAACTCAGGAGGCGTTGGGGAAATAAAAGAGACAAAAAATGAGGTCCCTCCCCAGCCCCTCCACTGACTCCACATAAAAAAAGACACTGATCCGTTGCTCCGTTTTGACGTAAAACATGGACAAACACCCTTTCACTTTAAAAATATAATTATGAATAGTGTCGTCGATTTAGTATCCCATAATACAAGTATCGAACTCGGGCTAAAACAATTTGTGTGATTTGCCTCTATATATTTAATTAATATGAAAACACTTGAAATGAAACAAATTTAACGGATTCTATCGCGGTTTAATAACTAGCACTACACACAAAGGAATTTTATACTGTTTTTAGTTGTCTATGTGTA
>JADGIL010001718.1:0-29330 GCA_020352625.1 Cactoblastis cactorum
TTGGAATTATGTTCTATAAAATTTTAACTTTCAATGATACCAAAACCAGCCCGATACAAATACTATAGCCAAAAATATTTTATTACAAGTTCATACATACTATAATGCGAAAAGACTTTTTCCCCGACCTAATATATCCACCAATGTGAAAAAAATCGTCAAGACATAATTAGTACCTACGTCGTAATTCTTAAATCTCAGTTAATAACTGCGATTTAATTTCAAAGGCCTCGAAAAATAAACATTGCGTGGACATCAAATATTTAATTAGACAAACTAGTCTTCGAGCTCGGCAAACCAACAAGTTATTACTAACAAAACGTCAATAAAGTCCGAGTTGAGAAGCGTCGTGGCCAAGTACGAATAATTTTTATGGAATTACCTAATTTAAATTAAAAATCTGTCGTATATGTATCATATGTTACAGATGACTTTACATTCTTATGCAAAATGAATAAAAAATTATCAAGTGCAATTTTGAAAATGTTTTTCAAAATAAATAGGTGCACGAAATTCGACGAATTGTCATCAATTAATCATGATTAGATAGATAAATAATATTGACGTTTGCTCATTTTCTTATCAAGATATCAGAGGCGCGTGTTACTTATTTTTTTAGGGTCAAGAATTGTAAATGATAATAACTATTTGTAGCACTAGGATCACTTTACTATCAGGCTGATAGAAAATAATTACCAACGAAGAGTGACAGTAGAAATAAACCAACCAAAATAACTTTTTAGTAATTATTATAAATATTAAAAAAGAAAATAACTTCTGCGTTTTCATACCATTTTGCATGAAAATCTAATATTTTTTTTGTATTTCTTTCGTTTCAATAATTTTAATACAATCTTTGAGTATAATATAAATTAATATCTAATATTCTATATTTATTAACTTAATCATCACCTAATAATCTATATTTATAAACTTAATCTTATCCGTGAGACAAAGGCATCGAGTACTGTGAAATTATTTTTTCTGTACCATATTATTATTGACCAACTTTTGATACAGTATCACATCTTTTTTCCCTTACAGAGAAGACAGAGCCAAGAGTAGCGAGACACGAAGGCTACGCTTAGTTGAATGATGGATTTACTGGTACATTGGTGATAAAAATATAGGGACAGTATATTAACCGATCGCCTATGACAATTTTTAGCCCTCCTGTTTTAAGTACCCTTTCCCTTGATTGACACCTCACCTCTTGACCTTTCTCCTCTCTTGTGACGCACGCGGACACTGCGCTACCAATTCATGCCTGAAGACTGATTTTATCTTACCACATCCATCTACACAAAAATCATCGTTGTGTCAAATGTTTCATTTGTATAAAGGAGGTAATCTTTGAAACTAGTGGTCTGATTTAACAAATCTTTCATCAGGTGACTTATGCTACTTATTCGTTATTCCCTCGGGAACATGCGCAGAGCAAGTGAAACAACGACTAATCGCTAGTGGCAAAAATTACCACTTAAAAACCCATTACTTATTGCTTTGCAAATTAAATTTCAACCATGGCCGAGAAACACTTAGAACATAAACAGACCGTTAATCTCGTGATAACATTCTGAAAATATTCGAAGTGATAATTCATAATGAAGTGAAGCCGTCCATATCAGTATCTTATCTTGTTCATTTAGCGTGTCAGCATAAAGCAAATAAATCATTAAGATAATTTTATTCTACAGAGACCGATCCATAAGTACATATTAAACATGTTGATAAGTAATATTGAATGTTGCAATTTTTAAAATTATATTTTAATTATAGATGTTTTCAACGTATGTACCTAATCTGTTGGTTGGTTTAATTAGAGTACAACTTCAAAATAAACTCTTGAACGGCTTTAAATCATACAAGTAGGTACATTGAAAATATACTGGAGCAATTTCCAAGGTTTTATAAATGTAAAAGATTCAAGAACTGACATGTATTTTGGCCATAAAAGTCTACGGCCGCAATATGGTTTAAAATAATACCATACTTGATAAGTAAACTGTATCAGATCTAAACTTAAAATTTTAATCAAATTAATTAAAAAGTTCAGTCATAAGGGGTTCAAACTAACGACCTTCGTGGTATAGCGGTTAACGTGGCTGACCGCTGCCCAAGAAACCCCGGATTCGATTCGATCCCCGTTCAGACTGTGATAAAAACTGATCTTTTCTTATCTAGCCTAGGTCTTGGGTGCTTATCTTTATGTGTATTTGTTATAATTATAATATAGAATCGTTGAGTTTGTATCCCATATCGAATTTATTATTATACTAACTCAATCAGTGTGATAAGTCCTTAAAAAAACTCATATGTGCTGCACATTTACAATTAAAATTCATGAAGATAACAGCTAATCTATTGAAACCAAAATTTACGTACCAGTCATAGGACACTTCTTAGAATTTACAATGTATTATGTTAATCAGGGGGAATATATCATATTCATCTTATGGACGATGTCTATCCCAATAAGTACTATGTCTGAATCTCTATTCCACCAATAATATAATGCTCAGCAGAATAGTGGAAGCCATAAACGCGGCTTTCGAGTCTCACGTGTCTTGGCTCTGTCAATGGATAAAAACGTCGTACTGTATAGTATTAATCGTGTTTTTAATCTTTCCAGGGGATTACAGACAAAACGCTGGCACGCAGCATTCGAGAGTAACAGAAAAACAGCTTCAACGTACCCTTATGTTGTTGGATGAATCAGTAAGGCTCGGTTACTTGCATAAAGACTATTTTATCATAGCCGCCAAAGACTTGCAGGACACGGAAAGCCCAGGTGACAATCTGTACAATGCGTTACTTAAGTGGGATCATTATGACCACAAGAATAGATTCTACAGGAAATCTTGCGACGAAATTGAAAAAATTTTTGAACAGAGGCGATGACAAAATAACGTTAAATTTTTTTAATGATTAATGTGACAAAGTTGTAAGTTTTATACCTCTTTCTTAAAATATGTATACAAAGAAGAATTAGAAGTATTCGATGTGGAGGTGATGCATGAAACCATATTATGTAGTCATACATGAAGCGAAACGATGCAGTCTTAGAGTATAAATTACGCAATAATGGACGCATTTCATCGAAGTCGACTTACAGTGTTTTAGCTTAACAAGGCTCAATCGATTCCTATAACAAAAATATTTTATTATATTTCGCCAAATGTTAAAACTAAAAAAACACTGTATTGTAAAACACTGCTATAATTATAAAAAAACACAAATCGATAATTTACTCAACAGTGGTACTTCATAGTTACCGTGTTTCGGATTGTCACGGCAGAGTTATAATGTTAGTAATGGTATCAGTGACATAACCAGATCACATGACATAATTTGAACATTTCATATCTTCTTAAAAAAAATTATTAACTTTTCAACATGTTTTCAACTTACGTATCATATATTTCGTAGGATAGAATTTAAGTACATAGGTACTATTAAAAAGACTATTATTACACAGTACGATTTTAATGGAAGGATATGGATTTACTAGGATATGTAGATTATCAGAATAGTTTATTATTTCTCCATTCAGTATGATAGCTATTGCATTTATAAAATGTATAATCATAGTATTTTTATAGCACATAAGGCATATAATAATGAGGATGAGTTTGTAGACTAATTTAATTGATAATGTTTTATGTAAGAGGAAGGCAAACGAGCAGGCGGGTCACACGATGTTAAGTGATCACCGCCGCCCATAAACTGCAACACCCACGGGGTCACAGAAGCGTTGCCGGCCTTTAAATAGATATTGGGCCTCCGGCTCTCCCACTCTTCGGACGGAGCATGGCGGCTGATAGCCGCCATTCAGGCGTCGGTCTTCTGTGAAAGTGTGGTACTGCCCCAAACGAGCCGGCCCATTCATGCTGCAGGCTAAAAAAGCATGCAGCAGGCTTATACCATTACGGCTACCATATTTATCTGTGATTTTTATAGAAAACATGGCATGGCGATAAGTCTGTTGTTATTTAAGGTAATAAATATAGAGTACTTAAAAATATAAAGATTTAAGCATCTTAAACAAAAGTACTTTTGTCTAGTTTTTAACCCCCGACGCAAAAAAGAGGCGTTAAAAGTGTGATTTGTTATATTGTGTCGGGCCTTTTTCTTTAGTTTAATTACTTGTTGTATATTTGTAAGATATAGGTACTGTGCACTACCTGTGTATCACTTGCAGTTTATTTTTTAATTTGTAATATTTTTTCATTAAATATTTAAACTATTTGTCTTTTATCTTATCTGTCTGCCTGACTCAAGGCTTGAAGCGAAAAAATAATGTCACGGAATTTATTTCTTATTATTGTTAATTACAAATTTAACGCTCATCTGAAAATGATTACTACTATTAAAACAAATAACATTATATATCAAGTAGTTTCAGCTAAAATGTATATATTTTATTACATATTAATCGTTTATCTTGTCATACATAATAAACGCTGAAAATGTAATATGTAAAACACAGGCAAAAATAATATTTTGAAATAATTTTGAAACGAGAAGTTATCAAAACTTTGGAAAAGATAAGGCACTCTTTTTAAAATATTTCATGGGCTTATAGAGGCGTGAATTAAATATCTCTTCGCTTTTAATAATGTACGATATCAGTAAATCTATACATATAATAAAATTGTAACTGAGCTGTCTGTAAAAAAATATATAGGTATAAGGACTCTATATAGGGCCAAAACGATCGTTTTAAGAATTATTGTCTGTCTGCCTGAATGTTTGTAGCGCATCACGCAAAAACTACTGGATGGATTTTCAAGCAGTTTTCATAATTGTATCACTTAAAATAAAGCGTTGGTTTCATCTTGATACGCCGCTTAGAACTAGAGATATCGACAATACTGCTATTGTCAATATCTTACACGCGGATGACGTCGCGGGCATAAGCTAGTTATATACAAAAGTTAGTAATAGCAGTAGTAAAAGCATATGTATGCATGAACGGGTCAATATGGCCACTGGACTTACTGGCAAAAAAATATTATCCCACACTGTTTTCACTAAAACAGACAATACCAAAAATAAGCAAAAAACCAAACAATATAAACTTACCTGTACAGATTCGAGCACGATACTAAAATAAAATGGCATATTTACCAATAAACCAAAGACTAATGAATAATTACACTAAAAATGTCATCGATATACATATTTCGAAATATATAATGTTCCCTATCAGTCTTGTTGGTCATAAGTCATACTGACTACATTATAGTTCATGCAGTTAATAAACTTTAATGACAATATATTCTATTGTGATTCTACTAGATATTAGCTAAAGCAATAAATATGATGCCCCTTTATCATAAAGATAATCATTAAATACGCAACGACCACAATCGAAATGGGAGCATTGACATTAAATAAGAGAAGTTTTAAATGGTATAATCAAATCGTTTATTAGTAAATGTATAGTGTACCTTATTGCATGACTGATATAAGCTAAGGAGTAACTCGGCTAGCATCAACGGCGCAAAATGACAGCCAAAGGTTGAGGGCCGACGCCGATAAAAACAGGCACAATTAAAAGCCTGACACGCTTACAATTTGAATCACTACAAGCAATGTCATCTTACTGTGTTTTTGCATGTATGTTTCAAAGAGTATGCGTTTTGTTTTATTTATATGTATGTATATCAACGCAGGCGGCTACGACCAGGCGACAATTGTTACTCGTATGCAAAAATCCTTAGTAGGCGATTTTACAAACTATGGGTATTGCTCGACACCTACCTACACTTACATAATAATCTTGTGCTCTAATTTCAAAATTCGTTCGTTATTTTGTATGTTTGAGATATATTAACATCGATATTAAGGCACTTAAAGGAGAACAAAAATAACATAAGACATCAATATAGTATCAGATGGACGAATATGAACCTGATAAAAATGAATAAATTTAATCACGAACATTATTTTTACAAGTTGTAAAACTTTTAGATATTTGGACAAAAAGTATAATTAGATCTGTTTAATAATAATAATAATAAAATTATGTTACGAACAGAATTTGACAGAATTTAACATTATTTTACGAGCAGAATTCATTAATAAATATGTATTAATGATTTCCTCGCCAAGATTGGCAAGATGAAAACTTCTTTTATTCAATACAACAAATGACTCTCTGTTCTGGACTAACAAAATAATTATAAACCGATGTTTTTTGTACTAAAATTACCTCAAACATTGCGCTTAGTTTTAAATATATTTTTTATGTAATATTTGGAGCCTATTTAAGTTTATGTAAAACACACTTCGTGTACACAACAGGCACAATACAGACAGCTGATACATTGTCACCAATATCGTATATAACGTCTTGTATGTACCTTGTATAAAAATGTACAATAGACAGTCATATACCTGAAAAGTAAAGGTTATTTTCTGTTATTTGTAAAACCATATGACAATAGAATCATAATTCTAACTATAAACTAGTTAAGTGATAAAAACAAAAAAAAAACTACATTCAAGCGAAACAAGGATATATATAAGAGATCCAGTCATGACTGTGATTATTATCTTGTCTCCTTCGTAAGCACTTCACACAAGTCACACACAAACTAATACTAATATGCTAATAAATAAGTCATCATGTATTAAAACTAAAACCGATCTACAGTTTATGAACATTTGAGTATTCCCATATATGATATGAAACACAAGCAACCTCTACGGACCAAATAATTGTAACGAAATTGAAAAAGTTGAAGATGAGTGACTATTTCACAAAAATTAAGTCCAAATAATTATATATAGGATGTAAATCGATCGAACATTATATATATTTTAAAAAAATCCTTGCAGGAGTTGGCTAGTAGCAGCAAATACGTCACCAAACATCATGCAAGACAAAATGAATTCTATTCTATGTATCCCAGTTATTAAAATTGTATAGTATATCTGAATACCCGTCGTAGCCGCCGGCCGGTGCCAACACAGATGACACAGCAACTAAATCTATAATCGGTTAGATATGTGGACGCTTTCGGTGTCGCAAGAGTCGGCACGCAGCGCACTGACTCTCGCTCGGTATAATCGGTAAAAGCGTGTATTCCTTTAATCACAAGTTACACATCTTGTCAGTGTAATAAACATTTGGCATTTTCTTATATTCAAGACCGCTTTTTCAATGTTCGACATGGCTCATCTGGCGAACGATCGCATAATTTTTATATTATATTATTATAAATAATCGGCATATCTAATCATTGAAAACTCGATCCATAATCAATACATTCCGAAAAACTAAATAAAAATAAACTCTATAATTATTTCAAAGTTTGTATTCAAAAAGCCTTAGTCAATTTAACATAAATTTTCTTTCTTTTGGTTCGTGATCCAGAGGTTCTTTTAGGCACTGAAATTCATAATAATACATTGTTTTATTGGTTCACCAAATTCATATCTACGAGAGAATTCGGGTGACATAAGTTCGACAAGGTGGTGGGTCGGGCGCCAACGGTCGCTCGGGCTCCGCTACCGTCCTGCCTGTTACACTACTTTACCGTAAAACCTATAAGTACCCGAAAAGATCCGGGCCTTTCGTACACTACAACATCAATTATTCTGATTATTATATTTCCACTATTACTATTATATGGTTACATGAAAGTAGATAAACATGTTACAGCAAAACGAAAATAGTTTTTATAAGCATAACGGCATAAAACGATTGTTCAAAATTCCAATTACTTCTTTGGGGTAATAATAATTAACATTACGAATAACATTTCCCATGCGCAACCCATAGATGATTACTCCACACCAAAACTTATAACAGTCTTTTATCCATACGAAACTTGATACAAGTAAATTTGACAATAGTCACATTTGGTATTATTGTAGTGTAGATAGAAGTTATATTTTTCAATTGGTTAACTACTTAATACTAAAATACATAAGTTGAATTTTGGTGTAGAGTAAACCATTGTTCAAATTGCAAAAATCATTCACATCCTTCATAAATAACGTACAAGAAAGTAAAATATTAGTTGCCGTGAACATAACATGCTAAGGCCTCCCGCGACACCTGACCATCAGACGCTTTATAACCTTTATCCATCCAGCCGCACAGCCGAAGCCAGAACATGCCAAATTTTAATAATAATACATTTTTTACATGAAACTAACATAGTTAAATAAATTCGATGAGATAATTCTAACTATACATAGAATGGTGTTAAGCAGAGACCGCGCCTGGTACGATTGACGGCCAACTGACAAGAGTGAGAAATACTAGATATTTTAAACACATAAAATAAAACTGTAACTGAGCTATGTCTGTACATGGGAGATATTTAAGAAAAAATTATATAGGGGACCTTTATAGGGTCTATAGAAGCCGTAAGAATTGTTTTTAGAATTTTTGTCTGTCTGACTGTTTATACGCGCATCACACAAAAACTACCGAGTGGATCTGGATGAAATTTGTCACAGCGATGGACTATAACCTAGAATAGAAAAGATAGAGAAAGATAGGCTACTTTTTATTCCGGAAACATGTACGGTTCCCGAGGGATATAATTTATTGTACCCGAGTAAAATCTACGCGGACGAAGTCGCGGGCATCAGCTAGTTTTAAATAAAATTAATGTCACACAATGCGCCGATACCACGAATCCTGACAGAACACGGACGACATTTGCATCAGTAAATTCTTTACAAAACAAATAATACAAACACAAGCCTTTGGTAAAGGACACGTGCAGATTGGACTTGCACAATCAATAGTTACTATCTACAAATATTGGCCGACTGATACCTGTATATGAACACATTTCATATTGCTTTTTTACAAATATCAGGTAATAAACACGAATTAATGACGTATTGCTCTCTTCGACACCTAGCTGTGAGAGTTAAATCGGTTGAAACAAACTTGTTTTGTACTTATACTAAGGTATTAATGACTGCAAACAATACTAAATTGGACGTATAACCTAACAAAAATTTTACATCACATTGTGACTGATCTTTTCAACCGAAACAGCTCTAACAGTTTCAGCATAAGACATGCACAATCAATTTAAAACAAGCGCATTAGTACCATGAATGTTCACAACAATTTAAATTATAATAATCTAATACCAATATCATTACTGTAATAAATATTTTTCAGTCTTTGGTTACATGACAGCGTATTCGCATTCATATTCTCCATACTTAAATGCTTCGTTTCCAATATAGCTTTTAATAATGTTTGTTCGTTCCGACGTTAGCTATGGACAAGGCAACCGCGGCCGACACATAGCAGATGAAGCGTCGTAAACACAATTGGATAATAATACTAAAAGACTAGGCGATGCCCGTAGGATCAATATTTTAATTTTCGTATGTTATAAACAGTATTGCACTGGAAATTTTCATTTGATCACAGAGAGTTTCGAAAATAGAGATCTAAAAAACGTAAATAAAATCGGCAACAGCGGCGGACAGTATCCGGAACGATTTCATCGTAATTAAATACAATCGATTAAAATTTACGCAAATACATAATTCATTTTACAAAAAGTGTTAATAGATTTTATTTTACAATATAAATATACGTAAAAAACAAAATGTGACGAAACGATACGAACACAACGAGTTGATTACATTATAGCTAGTTAAAAAAAATATTTACATAAGAAATAATTCACACGACGTCGAGTGGGGATGCTTCATATGATATGTGCCGACCGACACGACCGTACCTACCGGTGCGAGAGCGTGGCGCAAACGGAATTTTGAACAAGTGTCTATGCGAAAAAGAACCTCTTACATAGATTAAATCAAAATGGACTTTGCAAACTTATATGCACATGCAACTAAACTTGTTTTTTATTATGTTGATATGTTCTTCGCTCATTAGATAAAAGCCGTAAAACTGATGGTGTACAATTTGATCGGTTTATGTGTCAGCTAACAACAATTTGGTCGAGATTAAGTTTTCCCTAAAATAAGAAAATTAAAAAAAAAATAAACACGAAACAATTTACTAAATGCTGCTACAGAAAAGGGTTCAGTCAGTCTCACGTGAATACAATGAAATAATTTGAAAATCAAACCATTACGATGTTTCCTACATAGCGGTAGTATTGAGGCCTTTGTATGTAAAACGTCCTTAGTCTCACTCAGCTAAAGTGTCTGAAACAAGGAATACTTGACAATAAGTAAAAATTAAGGATAGAATATTATAAGATACGAATATGAGCAAAAATAAATATTCTAAGGATATCTATATATACATATAATAAAATTGTAACCGAGCTATGTCTGTACTGTACTATGGGAGATATTTAGGAAAAAAATATATAGGGGCTCTATATAGGACCTATAGATGCCAAAACCATTGTTTTTAGAATTTTTGTCTGTCTGTATGTTTGTACACGCATCACACAAAAACTTCCGAACAGATCTGGATGAAATTTGGCACAGTGATGGACTAAGATGTAGATTAAAAGATATGATACTTTTTATCACGGGAAAAATGTACGATTACCGAGGGGCATAATTTATTATAACTGAACAAAGGGGCTCACAAGATATTTTAGTTTGCATTGGTCGGCCCAAACACGGAAGATATGAAGGAAATAATGGGGTATTTTTTAAGATCTACGGAAGCAAAAAAAACTACTGGAACTAAACTACTCATTTGAAACATAAAACATAGTGTGTCATACTAATTCACCGCTTGGAACACAAAATATTGATATAGCTTTTGGCCGCGGCTTCGCTCGCGTCAAATGTAGGGGGATGAATAGAAAGAGGCATAGGCTGTGTCTCTCTCCAGACTTTCAAATATCTCCACATTAAAATCACACTAATCCGTTACTCCCTTTTGACGTGAAAGACGGACAAACAAACACACTTTCACATTTATTATATTTAAGTAGGTATAGTAGTTACGCGCGGACGGCGTCGCAAGCATAAGCTGGTAAATAATAAATTTTATTTGATGAACAAACCTGCAAGCGGACGGCGGGGGCGGAAGCCACGGGTGCCATCGGGCCCGCGAGGGGTCCGCAACACAACCACGCGGGGGCCGCTCGAATCCTCCAGCGACGCGGTCCGCAGCCTGGCCAGCAGCCTTTCGGGCCGCTCACAACGAGCCTTCACACTTGGTTTTGCACTGAAATAAAGTTTGGACAATTACTCGTATAACAGAAAACACTTCAAACTCTCCTCTTTTCTGCGTCGGGGGTTAATTATTTTTATTAATAAGGTGACATAATCGAGAGTCGTGACATAATCGAGAGTCATGACATAATGAGAAACATATATATGATCAGCATATAGGACTTTGGGCTTGACACTCACCCCACTTCTCAATGTTTCTCATTTAACAATATAAGACTGACAAAGAACGAACTAAGATCAACACTGTAATTGTAGATGAGGAGAGCACTATGATCGTATAATGTCCGTTCACACAGACCGGCGCGGTACGGAGCGGAGAGCCGGTTTTATTCATGTTTAAATATATATTTAAAATCATAGTAATATGGTTTATTTTCACTTCTTATGTTATTCAGAATACTTAAGAGCAAACCTAACGCGATTAGTGTGAAATAATAAGAGTAGCCGACCGAAGTAGACAGAGTAGTCTGTGTGAACAGACACAAGGTTTAGGGCTTTGCACTCACCCCACTTTGACCACATTGCAGGCCGAGGACTTGCCGTTGCGGGGATTGGTGAGCAGTACAAATTCCACCGTGTCCCCGGGCTGCAAGTCCGCCGCGTTGCCGCGCACCTCTGACATGTGGAAGAACAGGCGTCGGTTGTCCTCCGCCTCTAGAGATAGAAACCCGAACACTCCTGCAAACAAGACATGAGATTTCAATGTAGTAAGTTTCACTGAATTAATTCCTAAAATTAAGATCAATAGAACATAGTCTATACATATAATAAAATTGGAACCGGCTATGTACATACATATGTACATTGGAACCATATTAAGAATAAATACGTGGGACCTCTTAGGACTTAGGACTTCTTACAGCCTTTAAAACCCAAAATAATTGTTTTTTAAGATTTTTGTTTTTAAGATTGAACATAGCAGAGATAAGAATGTTAAGATGGATGTGTGGAGTGGCATGAACGGACAAAGAGCGAAATGAATATATAAGGGGTAGTTTAAAAGTAGCTACATTGACTGAAAAAGTGAAAGAGAAACGATTAGCATGGTATGGACATGTTATGAGAAGGGATGAAACGCATATTAGTAAGAGAGTAATGAATATGAATGTTGACAGATGGTAGGGGAGAGGCAAACCAAAGAAAAGATGGATGGACTGTGTGAAGAAGGATATGAGGGAAAAGGGTGTGAATTACCTTTTGACGAGTGACAGAAGACTATGGAAGAATAAGACATACTAAGCCGACACCAAATAACATGGGAGCAGGGCAGGCATATGATGATGCTGAATTGTTTTTAAGATTTTTACCTGTCTGTATGTTAAAACTACTATATGGATTTTGGTGCTGTTTTCAGTTATATTGGAGAAGGTCTAAATTAAATTATAGCTTAGTTTCATCATAATATAACGCTTAGAACTTAGAATTTTGTAAATTTAGATTTCACTGCATTTTAAATAACATACATTATAACATAATATTAGTATAGATATATAGCTAACCTCTGTTCACAGCAAGTATATCATAATTAATTCCAGTAAATAAATCATTTACCCTTGATAGCATCAACAGTAGCGCGCCTTTTCTTCCTTATTGGCACAATGTTGGTGGCGCGGCCTTCCACGTCTGCTTGAAAAGTGACAGGGTCGCCCACTTGCAGTATTTCGCGCTTGCATGCCAAACCCATGATACCGAATTCATATGAAGCGCCTCCACCATCGACTTGAATCATGCCTGAATCAATGAAAATTAAACATTGGTTTGATGGGCATGAATTGAAAAAATATGAATGAACTTTATTTTCATAACGGTAATCAGCATGATTGTACAGAACTATTTTTACGGGATATAAAAAACTGCATTTTAATTCGTGATTGGGTTTTTCTGGGATCAAAGGAGAATGTAATGAAGTACAAAGTCTTGATACTGTGTCTGTAAATTAATGATGACGATACAGTTTCTGACCTACCTGAGTACTGAGCTTGGTCCGGATTGAGAGCGCGCAGAGTTCTGGTGACTGTGCCATTGAGGGTGGCGTCCAAAGGTTTGGCTATGGGGATGGTGCCGCGGGGCAGAACGCGCACAAACTCGGCGCTAGCGCAACCGCCGCCATTGCTTGACACGCGTCCCAGCATGTACTCCACTTCAGTGCCAAGCTCAAGAGGATCGTAGCTTCCTTCCAAGTTGCTGGAATGTTAAAAATCATTGAAGGAATAATCAACAACGGATTTTTATGGAGCTGACACCATGTCATTTTCTGAATTCCACCAATAAGCTAAACGTGGATTTCGAGACACGATTCTTGATTCCGTCTGCCCCGTAAGGATAAAAAACGTGACACTGTATATATAGACCCAAAGTAATTTGCGGTGCACGGATAAAATATAATGCGAAATAGTACAAAGGATAGGATTATTGTAATGAACATAAACTTCTGCGTTTCAACTTCTAAATCGATTTACAATGTTTTCAAAGACATCAATTACTTTTAGTAAGTCGTTTTTTACCTTTTTTACACAAAAAATATGCAATACCATATCAACATGATAAGCGCGTCCTGTTCTCATTTACATATATAATAAATAACCACACAACATCAATATAGGTTTTTCAGCGCAACACCATATACATAATATTGCAAACCACTTTCTATACCATTGATGCATACATACATTACATAACTTATATAACAACATATATAAATCGAAAAACACTCACTCATCACAAAATCTCAGAAACTACAAGTGCTAGGGGGTCATAAATGTTGCATGGAGATTCATTTTAGAACGTAGGTGCTTGCTAAGACGGGATTATGCACAATTCACACGAGATCCGGAATTATAGGACGCGAGCGTAGCCGCAGAAGAAAGCTAGTTACATATATACAAAGGTAAACATCCCTTCGCTATTACAGAAAACTGCTAGTTTCTTACATTTTCACTGTTACAAATTCTATGATTTCATCTTAATTTTTAAAACACATTCTAGTTGAAGATAAAACGACTTTCCACTAAAATTGATTTATCAAATCACATACTGAGTAGCACCTTTCAATCGTCATTATTTGTGTGAGTGTTTTTTAATTATTGATTTTTTTATTTGCAACCATTATCATTAAAAATTGTAATTTCTTTAATACATTGAACAGTATCAAATTAAATTGTGGCATAGTTAAACAGCATATACATACAAAAGCTATGTAAATAAATCAAAATATGACACAATCGCTAGCTAATGGTGCAATGCAAATTAAATAAGCATAATAATTTTACATACAACATTGCAAAAGATGACAAATTAGAGGTTCTCCGGCTAAGTATATAAATATAATATATACTCGACAAAAATAGCACAATAAGAAGGACTTTGCAAGCATATCGCGTAAAGAATATTAAATACTCATGAATAATACTCAAAAGAACACATCAATAAAAGGTAGCTCTTCCCTTGATCCTCACTACTATTAGAAACTATCAGTATTTAAAAAAATTATCGCTAAAGCAAACACAATATTAAAAATAAACATCCAAGATCCAGGTAAATTAGAAAAAGATAATTTTTCATTGCGACCTGACCAGGGATTTAACTCAATCCTCCTGAGAAGCGGACAGACATGTTAACAATTATGCCACGGTAGTAGTCTTTTAGATTTTAAATATTGGTATGTATAGAATCTTGAGGTTCAAAGCCGCAGGGCATAGCTACTTATAAGTTTAAAATATGATCTATTGAATTATTTATTCGCTATTGCACAGATCCAATTGAAAACATGTTTGCTAAAAATAAAGACAAGAGTAGCATCTACATTCTTAATAATTTATCCCTATTATATGTTCCATCACACAACAGAAGACATATTAATGGGTTCTAGTATTAAAAAAAAACAATAATGGGTATGTATAAAAAACGTTTACCATAATTATCAAAATAAGCTTAACCAAACACGCTAAAATATTTCATTTCATAATAATAAAATAGACAAGTGTAGAGTATAAGGGTTTACCTAAAGTGAAAGAAGACCTCCTTGTTATGATCGGAGGTCTCGATGAAGCCGAAGCCGTCCTTGAGAGCGGCAATGAAGCCCTGCTGCACAGTCCGAGAATTCGACCCGTTGCTAGCGCCGTTGGTCAGGCTGTGCTGCACCTGCACCGCCATAGCCACCAACTCCTTGTTCCTCTTCACCTGTAAACAAATAGTTAAATTTAAAATTAGAAAAAACCCAGACACAATATAACAAACACTTATAACCCTCTTATTTCGCCGGGGGTCAAAACATTACTGAGAACATTCTGAATTATAAAAAAGGTGACTACACCTTTCTAACAAAAAAATAATTATAAAAATCAGTTCACCCGTTTGGGAGCTATAATGCCACAGACATAATGACACACATACACACTTCAAACTTATAATACCCCTCTTTTTGCATCGGAGGTTAAAAAAATATAGAACTTGCTCATAAGCTGACTTTTTTTATAAATTCCTTTCCAGCCGTAGAATTATACCTTGCTCCTAAACTATTTATAAAGTTAATTTATACATCCGTTGTATTACAGAACTCCAAAGGTTATGGCAACCGATTTCTATCAGGTGGGTCGCATGTATCTTTGGCCCAGAAGCATTGTGTAACAGCACCCGAATTTCATTTATTTCTATAGATTTATAGTATAACGGCAAAGTATATCTGATTTTCTTTTCCAGCAGTCTATTAATAGATGGGCAAAAACAAATGCTATTTAATTACCTGCATGTTCATATACATAAAAATTTCATAGTGTACCTGGTAAGCATCAAAAATGACTTTGTCACCAATACGTGGCAGCATCTTAGATTCACATTTTTTGGCTGAAAACGGCAATGATTTCTTAACCCCGTTGATCTGACAACCGATCGCTCCGTGACTATCCTGTGCGGAAACAAAAACATTAATATTTTAAACTCTCAAATTTATACGACCTGGCAACATTCCTTAATATCTTAATGATCTAAATGATCCCTATTATTTTAAGTGAATCACAATATATATATCGCATTAAAATAATTGTAAGATTCAAATTTAAGATATTTCGATACCTTTCTTAAAATTAAACAAATGAAGTGCATTTATCAACGCCTTCAATAATCTTTTACTTTGTTTACATTTCAAAATACTATTTATTTCAAGAGAAATGAAGACTGGCTCCACTCTATTGACAAATGTAAGTAGTAAAATGTTCATTTACATTTGTCAAGTAGTTTCTAATTTTGTAGGAAACTAAAATTAAACCCGATGAAGTTATTTCCGAACATACCGTGCGTGTCCAGCGTAAAGGAAGGGGTACTAGTTGAGTAATAGACCAATTGATAACTGCGAAGGCCCCCCGATGCTAGTTAGTGCATCCCCGCGTGTTATGCAATTTAGATAATGTTACTTTAATTTTTCATCTTGCTTGCTTTAATAAAGCAACGTCAATAGAACTCCTATTTTTAATTATTACAATTTTTTTCTCATTAACACGTCGTAAAATATGCACCAGATAATTACAATGTCTACAAATCTTGGTAAATTCATTAAAAACCAAGTTTTCATGTATTAAACATCCACTATTTAATGTTGTTAAAATTCAGGTTCTCGTCAATCATATAAATAATTATGCTGAGTTTCAGATTACCTTTCAAACTTTTATTGTGATATCATTATAATTTATGGATTCACCTCATTTTGATACTAAATTTAACGCAGAACTAAATATTTACGTACTAATGCTTCTTTTACGTGTAACTTTAATTTTATAAGTCCGATTTTACTCATGTCACACCCTTGACATTGTAATTTGTCATTGGGTGAAAACATACTGCGTTTGAGTAGTGCGTTGAACTCTGTGTCGGTCAGTTAAATTAAATATTATATATTCATACAGCCAATTGAAATACTAATACTGAGATTTTAGTATTTAGGATTGTGAATGTACATTAAATGTTAATGACTTTCAGAAATCGGAAGGCGGTCATATCGTATAATGCAAATGTAATAATGAACCATTTTTTTACTACTATCACTCGAGCTAACCCAACTCCTTTAAAAGCGATGGCCCGGCGATGGTTTACAGCGGGCCTCGCTCATAGTTCCCGGATTACCCAACTCCTTTAAAGGCCCGGCATTGGTTTAAAGCGAGCCTCATTCATAGTTCCCAGATTTACCGGAAACTGTTCTTATAGATACGTCGTGACTCAACGGAGGTGACTTGCAGCTTTGCAAAAGCAGTACTAACCGGGGTGGGGCTGGAGCTAGAGGAGTACATCTGGGCTTCTTTGGTGACAATGCCACGCACGCCACGCTCCACCAAAGTCTCGAACTGCACCGTGCCAGGTGGTAGGTGCTTGATGCGGATCGCCGACTGACGCGAATTCATATTCGAAAACGAATTGACTGGGTCCACAGTGAACTCCACCTGGATTACATAGATAATGTCGAAAATTCAATGTATCTACGAGATTTGTTTGACAAATGTGACATGACAATATAGATATGACGTCATAATTTTTAGATGTAAAATAGGTATAATATAGCCAAATTTACAAACAAATACTATAAAACTCAATAAAAAAAAAATTATACGTTCGGTTCGGGTCTGTGCTAACGGACAACTATTTGGACCTGCTTGACATACAAAGACCTGATTTTTGACATGAAAGGTGGCATACTGCAGATAGAAGAATAAGTATGAAAACTCTCACTTTGTCACATACTAGCGTCACTCTCCAGAAAAATCACACCTTTCCGTTGCTTCGTTTTGTCGTGAAAGACGGACAAACAAACAAATAAACAAACTTTCACATTTATAATATTATCACTTTTACAAAGCAAAAACATAGAATTAATCAAATATATTAATAAAAAGCTCTGGAGCCCTTATAAAAATAATAATAGTTAAAATAACTTCTCACCTCATCTCCAACACTCAGCTCGTGTCCAAGTCGCAATACTTCAGCGAAGTGGAAAAACATGGTCTGGTCTCTGTCCGCGCAGCGAATGAATCCAAATCCATCCCTGAGAGAAGACACCATACCCTGCTCCCGCCTATAATAACATATTAATTTTTTTAAGGACCTTTTTGGCGTAATCATGTCACGCTATCAAAATCAAAATCTTTATTTAAAAATTAGACCTTCAAAGGAACTTCTTTGCATTTTTTTAAGTCAATATTTAATAAATATTATATCTTAAGCTACAAATACCAATTTCTAAACACCCACTACTGATCGGAAACGCCGAAAAAAACTTAAGTGGTTTTGGTCTCCATTATGCCAGAAGGGCTTAGCTGTCACACCATATATTAAATTTAATACTCTATTCGTATATGTATAACATTTATACCATAGTTCCTTGCTCGTGTCTTCAACCGATAATAACGGCTCTATTAATCGATTCCCAGAATTTTCCTCGACGCTTTTTTTCATCACGTGAACAAACATCGGGCGATTATAGACGACCTAAGACTACAATTGCAACTTTAATTGCGATATTTATATGTACTGATAATTTCTCATCTACAATTTAGCTTCTGGAAATTCAGTAAGTCACAATAAAAGCAAAACTAATAAATTTGTACTCCATATAAAAATATTATAATATTACATAACTAAATTGAAATATATGAATATTTAATGAAGTAATTCTCCAATCAGCAAGACAAGGTAAATATATAACTCACTTTTCGCCGGAGACATTGAAGGATTCGTCGAGCAGTGAGATATTGGTGGCACGTTTCAGCTGGTCTCGCCTGTCCGTCGCCACTTGAAACTGCACCCAGTCACCATGGCGAAGGGTGAACTCGCCACATTGATCTTTCTCGCCAAATGGCACCTAAAATTAAAAATATTATAATGTACTAACTTTTGCCTGCAGCTTCGCTTGCGTAAATTAACTTTAATAAAAGTTATTCACTCCTTTCACCCCCTTCGGGTGGAATTTTCTGAAAATAAAGAAGAGCACAAAAGTTTAGCTCAAACATATATAAAACTTATTTAAATAATGCCTTTGACAGAAATGTAAGGTTTTAACAACCGCCTCCTAGTGATAGCAAGGAGCCATTGTTTGCTAAAGCCAAGTAGAAAAATGTATATTATATTATTCAGATTATGTCAGTCCAAAATAAGATTAGAGACAGAATATAAAAATATACAACAAATATAATAGTAATTATGCCTACCTACATATATATTATACCTATGCTAGGTTGCGATTTTGCAATTAATAATAAAAATAAGTGAAATCATTTTAATATTATATATCAGTAATAATTTTGAAAGAAATAAATCTGTTAAGAAAGTACAAATCCAAACACGAACGAGTCGTACAAGTATTTCAACATTAAAAAGCCTTATGATCCAGCTTTCCTTTAATAACACAATTAATATGAGAGTAGCGAAATAGATGCACTCTAAACAGATTAAAGCAACATAGAACTAGTTATGATATAGCAATATTTACTCTAGTAATCACTGCATAGTATGAAACAAAGTCGTTTCCCGCTGTCTGTCCTATATACATACATATGTATGTATGCTTAAAATTTTAAAACTACGCAACGGATTTCGATGCGGTTTTATTGATTGATCACTGATTCACAAGGTTTTAAAATCCGTACTACGTACATAGCTATTTACCTACCGATATAGTTGAGTGAATAAACAATACCTCTAAATATATCGCTTTGTTCTCTATTACTATGACTTAGCAAAAATCCTTCACCCATTTTACATTCATAATTTTATATCACATGAGGCATAACGGAAGACTACTCGCAAAATTTTCGGCTACAAGATGGAACGTAGATTTACGTATTTTATTTGGTCAAAACACAAAAATGTATGTTAGTGGAAGAATGTAGTATTTGACTATCCCTATGGAAACAACGTGGTGTTCATATGCATGTAGAAACACAGACATGTATATACTTAATAAAGAAGAAAAAGAAAAACCTTATGTACAGAATCTGAACTTCTTATCACTTTTATGTTCAAATATTTCCAGAGCTTTAAATTGACACATTTTGTGGTTAGTTTCAAAGCGCCAACTCGCTTTTACTAAAATTGGCAAGGCAAGAGTCTTTGCTATGGTAAAAGTGGTCGATATAATTAATGTTTTTCAAATAGGACTGACGTGTTTTGGCTTTGGGCATTCCTTAGAAAAGGGTTTGATAAAATACATATATATAATATCTGAATTTCGTAGTCGCTAAGCTGACACCTGATTCAGAAATCAATTAATGATCTGATAAAAAAAACACTTGATTTTGAGAGCAGACTCTTAAGTACGCGATCTAGTCTCCGATTCTAGGAATAAAACTTTATTCACTGTAAATTTTCGCTTCGGATAACATTGAAGTACCGTTGAGTTTACATAGACTAACGTGAAACTTTGAAGGATGCAATGTTAAAACAGTTAAGTCGAGAAATGAAGTGAAGTTTGAAACGAAACTTCGCGAAACATGTATAAGAGGAACTGCAGCTGTTAACAAACGTCATCGCCAATCTTATAAGCCGCTTAAAATGGAGCAAAGGGGGACAAGTGACCTATTTACTCGTAACGGTCCCAGTTTGAATATGTAAAGTTGCATGCCCTAAAATGAATGCATTAAAATAAGGCGCTGTGTTGAAAAATAGACTACGTTTAATATTTTTTACCTTTTTATAGCGAGAAAAAGATCAACAAGAATAACTGCTATTAACTGCTAACAATATATTGTATACAATAAAATACACGTTTGGGTTATTGGTCGGTACGCCAATAACCAAGCGTGTATAGGTAAATCTATGTTACTACAGATATAATAATTAGTTAATCTCTGTAACTACAGAGATTATTGCATCTTAATTGATGATTCTCGTGTGTGATAGCTACGATGTGGGAAACGGGCAACTACGAGTACGCCGAAATAAACCGCTCAGCACAACTGAAGGTCAATCAGCCAATATTTAAATCCTTTTTTAAATAAATCAAAATAAAATGCCTTCTTATGCAAATAGGTCAAATGTCGGCACTTTTAAATTGAATGGAGTTAATATCGTTAATAATATTTATACAACAGATTAAATAACCAATATTTTAAGTGTTACTTAAAATAATATGATATTTTCTTTACCATATTATTTTAAGTAATACTAGTAATAAGTATTTAACTGGTTACTTTTACTGGTTATTTAATATATTTTATAAATTTTCTATTTCAAATTATATTATCCCAATTAATAACTATTCTGTGAGAAAAGATCAACGAAATCTTTGACATTATTAAAGGTCAAGAATAACAATTTTATAAATTAAATATTTGGAGTGTGTCTGAGTCTTAGCTGTATTTTAAGTTCTTTCTTTAAATTAGTTTTTTATCCGATATAAAAATAAAGTTAATTAGTACATCTATAAACAAATATACAGGTATAAAATTAATAGTAGCAAAGTTTTATGCTGAAAGCAAACAGCTCCCGAGAACACACGAATTTATAAATATTATATTTAATTAAAAAAAATACAAAAGTAAATTAATTTGTTGAGGAAGACCGCCTATGATGATTAAACAAAATTTTAATGATTCCTGCTGTGCATTGCTGGATTCAAATATAAGAGCGGCATAAAAAGTCAACTATATATTTTTTTTTAAATTAAAACTTCATGGGCACTTTCTCAAGTCAATATTTAATAAACATTTACATATGTCTTATTCAAGTTAACAACATTTCGGAATGACCACGGCCGAGAAGAAATGCCGAAAGAAACTCAAGCAGTTTTGGTCCCTTATTATGCCTGAAGGGCTCTTTTATCCGTTTAATCTCCTTTTTGTATAACATTTTCGTAAAGGTATACAAGTCAAAATTGAATAAATTAAAAACAAGTTATGATTCCGATCGAGTGACCATAATGTAAAAAAAATGGCTCAAAAACGTGGGAATCGAGCATGGGTCAGCTATCGCAAAGCTGAACCATATCAGAGGGAACAAAACAACCCGGCCTATGACCGCCGCCACCAGTTTGAACATTTTAGTGAGCATGAGTACTCGATTTCAGATGATAAAATTAATAGAAATAAATTGTATCACTTGTAGATCACTGATCACGTTCTTGTTTAACCTAAAATATCATGTCAAGAGAAAAAAATAAAAATTAATACATTAAAACAAAGAAGTCTTGGTTACTTGCAATTACATACATTCATTCAAAAAGAATTTAATTTCATAGAAATTGAACAGGGAAAAAAATCATGTGTCAAATCATCATGTTTATCATTGATATAATCATTGATAATATAATACACATTATTCATTAAAACATTGATGTATTTTTTTTAATTTAGTTACTTGCAACTACTTGCTCTTAAGTGACGCGGATTCCAGACTACGCCAATTAGGATTATGTCGCGTGCAATGCCCTCTGCCTCCAACATTGTACTGAATGAAAGAACCCTTAACAATATCACTTATTGTCTAAACCCACGGAAATGCATGCATAATTTCACGTGAAGAGAGTCTAAATTTTAAAGTGTATGCAAGTTATATAAAAGACATGGATTATTTAATGGGTTTTAACTATAACACTTATCTAAACGTGTGTAAAGGATTTTAGCAATGACTATCTTCTCTTTTTGCAACCTGAATAAATCTCTTTATATAGCTAGTGACAGGCGCCTTACTTATAGTATGCGGGCTTACTTCATACTTATAGTTTGAGGTATGTAGCCTCAAACTATAAGTGTGAATAAGCCTACTACTTACTTTTAAAATGAAGCAAAACTTTCTGAATATACATACTATGTCATTAATCATTTCACGCAAAATGTTAATTTTATTTTGCTTAATTTTACAAATACAGTAGTAGAATTAACTGCAATTACAAAACCATACAATTAACTTTGAATACATATAGGCATGACATTAACATCGAGGAACAATATTGTGTAGGCAGCTATAAAAATATATCCTCTACTAGCAGTTTGGCGACAGTCTGGTGATAATGGTCTAGGACCACACAGGGTGATTGTAATCTTATTTATGAAGTATGATTTTAGATTTCTTCCATGAATTTCTTGTATCGTTGTGAGTTGCTTAAAAGTTTGGGAATTTGATATTGTAATTGTTGTTTCCCAAATAGGTTAACTATTTTTTCGAGACATAAGCAGAATATACCTAGAACACAAAGCAGCAGCACGAAGGATACATTTTATCAAGCTTAATAGAAATAATAATAAAGACAAATCACACAGATTGATTTAGCCCATAAGTAAGTTTGAGGCTTGTGTTATTGGAAACACACTCAAAAATACTATATTTTATACCTATTACAAAGAAATAAACAAGATCCAGGTCAATCCGAAAAAGATAATTTTCCTTTATGACCTGACTGGGGTTTTAAGCCAGGAGCTCGCACGTCAGCATGTTAACAATTACATCACAGAGGTCGTCAAAGAAAGAACAGCTGAATAAACTTACTTCCACTTCAGAATGGTCAGCTGCACGGTATCTGATGCGACCTGGGAGCGGGTCGTTCTGGGGCACGCGCGCCATAGTGCCGCGTTCCAAAGGCTTCAGCACTTGGCCACGCATGATCTCAGGGCTCACATCCTCAAACACCACCGAGCCGCTGGGCAACTTGGTAATTCCGCAAGCTACTTCCTTGCCCTGCGTCATAACATTACAAGCCTTTAAACAAAGTTATGACCAATGCATTACTTAACCTTAATCTTACTCAACATCTTGTGTCTAGAAAGGGAAAAATGCTATAAAAATAACACAATACTTTTACTTTTTATAAATATCCTAATTTCCACCTGCATTTTTGATCATATTTTCATTTAAAAATTAACACGCAAGTAAATAAAATCTATATTGGCTGAACTCTGTACTTGTGTGAATTATTGTTATGCAGTAACATTAATATAAAACTTTCACTCACATTTCTAGTTTGAATGGTAAATTCTACATCATCGCCTAAAGTCAGTTCCTCTTTCACCTTTGCCTCGGAGAAATGAAAGAATATTTCCTTAACCACGTCAGCTCTCTCAATAAAACCAAAGTTTTCTTTCATAGAGCACACTACTCCATGATATTTGACTGGATGTACAGGATTCTCAAAACGGACATGACAAGCGCCCAGAGTACCTCTGAAATAAATAAACAACAGCACACCCATAGGTACATTATTTGTTGATCAAACAGTACTAATAGAAGACCATTGGGTTTTAGAACCAATATAACAATAGTAACATCATTGCGGCAGACAAATTTTTTTAGATCATGCCATAAAATATTTTATCACTTGCTGACATCTAACTCTGTCAACATAGTTAATAATCAAACTTTTTAAATAGTCTACTGTCAGCAAAGTAACATCCAAATGTAATTTTTTATTACTACACTGGACAAAAATGAAAATACCTCTGATTAGTCGCAATCTGAAAGCTGACCGCATCACCAGTATGCAATGTGACATGACCTTCTACATCATCTTTCGTGTATGGCAAAAAGAAACATTCTCCACGGTTTTCATAAGAAATTCGTCCAGTGTTATCACCAGAGCCTTCTCCTTTAACTTCAGTGGTAACAGTGCCTGTTACTCTCGCTTCACTTAGCACCTGAAAAGCAATACCTTCTATATGTCATCACTGTAAATAACAACTATAATAATAAACCTACATCTGTACCACATGTAAAAAATATAATGCAAAGCCGAGCCTTATTGACAAAGTTTTTAGTAATAAAAATTAACAAGAATATAAATAAATAACAACAACTTACTACTTCGGGCGCAATCTTGGTGACAGTTGAAGCGATTGGTTTCCCAGTTCGTCGATCATAGGTCATTTCAAATTCTACGGGGTCTCCAATCTTAAGATGTTCAATGTTGCCACTAAATTGGCTAAAGTGAAAGAATAGGCGAGCCTGCCTCTCACAGCACTGAATAAACCCATAAGAGTGCTAAAAATAACACCAACAATAAAAACATGAAATTATAAATTCAGTGCATGTTTTATTGATATAACACTAATAACTTCAGTACTTTCCCTTTATAAAAATTATTAACTCAAATAACAATGAAACGAAGATATAAAATATATAAAGCATCCATATTACAATGCAGTAACAATATCAATAACTGATAACTGATATTGGAGTACAGAAAAGGTAGTAAATAATTAAGACAAGACTATATAACAAGTCTAAACTGATGAACTACCACCACATAACAGAACTACTACTAAATATATGATTTTATTTAACATATTTTCAATTAAAACATTACTTTAGCAAACAAATTTAAAATAGTGAATACATACCAATAATTTTTCAATTATTCCTGTCTCCCTAATAGGTGGGTGGTTCATTGAATCATAGTGAGATGAGGAATTATTTGTTGATCCTGATGAATAAACTCCCACAGAGTCTCCCATGGGGCATCCATCAATGTTGAAGTTACCGATTGAGAAGCGGTTACCGCCACCTTTACTCATATTATTGAAGTTATCCCTAGGGGAACTAGGATATTCACTGCTGTATGTACCTTTGGTGCAAAAAAATAAATCATGAGACAATCCCAATATGTGCACAATTAAAACAAAACAACTTTTTTTCACTGACTAATCCAACAAACAAGAAAACATTTTTTTATGCACTGGTAACAAGTATTTTAAAATGATTTTTTCATAGAAAGAACAGCTAAATGAAAATGAGCACAGCCAAAGAAACAATAGCAAAAGATGACATACCATTATTACGGTAGGCCTGTTTGGCCTGCATGGATGAATGCTGATCAAGTATTTCTTGTAGAGGTTGTGAATGTGAATCTGGCGGCTGGAACATTTTCCACTGAGGATTGCTTGACATTTTATATCTTGATTACGTCTTCTTGTATATAGGTCGAAAAATCCAGTATTACTTTAACAATATATCACAGAAAAACGTGTGGTGTTAGTTTCTAATACCAGTCATATATATTTTTTCAAATCAAATCACATTTTCTTGAAGTCTTTGTGTTCACGGGAACACGAATTAGTCTTTTAACGCAAAAAGGTCACAATTTATAATAACCGAAACTATTATTGTTGAAAAATAAACTACATAAATGTTACACTAGATCCTCAGATGTCTTCAATGCTTGCTGAATCGGAGCTCTGGACTGCATTAGATTGTTTGGGGGTAATCGTATAATTTTGTTCCTATCTATTATACCTTTTTACCCGACATTCACAAGCTGCAATAAACATTCGGATTTTAATACAAAGAATACACGTAGAACTGCAAATCATATTACAAGTCTATTATCAAAGCTAAATAATATACAACAAAACGACGCGTCTAAATATGATCCTACATTTTATTGTTGCTATCTAGGTAGATATCGGCCGCCTTAAGACAGACCGATCGGTGAAATTAAAACGGCGTACCACGGAGCCTTGTTCTAAAGACTACTTCCATTAAGGCAAATTGGATATCACAATTTATAAAAATCACTGCTAATAAATTTTTTCCGAACTTAGTTGTGTATATTTTAAAGCTAATAGGTACTAAACGATGAAATTATCAATTCTCACCACGACACAGCATAGCACTGACGACATACCGCCATATTGAATGTCAACAATATTACTTTGATCCGGTCATCCCAACTATTTGAACAGAATATTTTAAAAACGACCATGAGACACCTAATAGAGACGAAGTTTTACTCTGTATTTTTAAATTTTGTACTTGATTTTATATCTAAACACATTATTTATCTAAAAAAAACTTTCTTTGATTAGATTTTTCTTTTTGTGGTTATTGAAAGTGGCCAATTATAATTATGAAAGAATAAGTAAAATGACAAGACTTCAACATTGAACAATTTAATTTTCTAAAAGGAGATTTATTTTAAATGATTTACGAATGGGTTTCGCTATAATTTGAATAATTAAAAATAATTGTTTTACTTTATGTAATTGAATATAAAAACTACTATACTGAATTGAAATTATAATGGCAACATTAGGATTAGTTGTCAAAAGTTTTGTGGGGTGCGATCAAGCACTGTGATTTTAAAAAGAGCGTTCAGAGCTATACAAAATTATTAAAATGTTTTCAATCGGAAAATGTCTAAAAAAGTCTATCGTAGTAATCATGAATGTATTATATAGTAATAATGTATTTTGTCCCTTTATCTCAGTATTTAGAAAAAGAGTCAAATAGATAATGCTTATACCTATAAAAATTCGTCGTATATTGATTTTGTGAATAAGACCGTCAGTTGGGGCGGCTGATTCGATTTAGACTGTCTAGGTTTGGGATTGAAACACACCCTTGGCCGTAGACTTTAAACTCAACACACAAAAAATACGCCCTTATAAATAAAAGCAATAAGTTGTACCTTTTTTAGTAAGTAGTAGTTTCTAGTAGATATGTAGATATAAAATAAACGTACACGTAGGTACATACACGCACGACACGAACAATCCCAACCTTAAAAGTGCTATGGGAGTAGATATTCAGACTACATACGAATACGAGTAAGTACATATACGTACGAATAATTGGTGCCTAGTCTAGTACGTACGAGCGAAATTCGTACGAAAACACAGCCAAAGTCAGCGCGGCCCGCGCGGCCTAAATGTCTAAAATCATGTTTCTTTGATTAACACTAAGAGAAAAAAGTCAAACAAAAACATCATCACTCAAATAAAGATGACAAATAATATGGTTATTTCGACAAAGTTCTATTTGTTTTTGGATTCAACTTGCACACATCAAGACTTATTTTCAATCGTGTATTAGAATAAGTTGAAACCATGTCAAAGTAACGAGACTAATTAAAGAATGCTCATAATCGATGAGCAGTGTTTTGTCAAGGACAATTTTAGTGGGATTGTAAGTCTTAAATTCATATTTAAAAAAGCATATTATTAATGAGAATATTATTTCTGAATAAATTCAGCAAAGGGTCACCTGCTTTTATTAGGTTTCGTAGGTACCTACTATAGTCTTAAAAGTTCATAAGGGATTCTGATGCAGCTTTTTAAAATAGATAGTTATAGATAGATAGAAGCTTATTATAGGGTTGCTAGTATTTATATAAAATAGCTAAAGATTTCGTTTTTTATAGGAGCTTCTAGTCTTATTTATTTTACGATTGATATTACAGAAAAATGGCACCGTTAGAAATTTGTCATATTTGCCCGTCCGTCCAAATTGGTAGATACAACGATGTCTCATAGATTTGTTTGTCCCACCTGCAATTATTTAAAATATATATGCACATTGTGTATTGCATATGATTTAACTAAATTGTAAAGCTTGTTTTCCCCTTTTTAGTCAGTCATTATAGCATTTGCAGTCGGGTATTTTGTTTTTATTTTTAATAATAAATGTTTATTTTTGACTTTTTAGTATGAAAAGTTTAATAAAAACAGCAAGATATGTACATATACATATATTTAGAATCGCCATTGGAGTGCATTTATTTAGATACCCCATTCGATGGATTTGGAGGGGAAATTTTTTTCATCCTCACTTCATGACGTCATAAAGTCGCCATTTTGCATTTTTATATTTTTTATGTACCCAGTGTTACTCGCACTGTCATGACGAATTCAATGATACCACATACGTTTAAATCCTTCAAGCCGTTTAGGCCCTAGGAGGGAACAGAGAAATCTACATACATACATACGCCCGAAAAACATAACCCTCCTTCTGCCGCAATCGGGTAAAAAGTAGAAAACATCCCACCCACAGGACCGCATCCGCGGACACAGCTTAACTATACATATAATAAAATTNNCGTTTAAGCTCTAGGAGGGAACATAGAATCTACATATATACATACGCCCGAAAAACATAACCCTCCTTCTGCCGCAGTCGGGTAAAAATATATTTACCATCTCCGTAATAAGCACTACTATTTGATATACAACACGATACAGTTTGCAAAACATTTTTTTAATTTATTTTCAGGTCCCCCAAAAGTTATATAAAATACACTATAGACTTCTCATTAATTTTTCCGTAATATTTAGCTAAAACAATGTTGTGTATTTTTTTTCATAATTCTAATCTCAATAGTTTTAGAGATCATGGGGGGGGGGGGGGGGAATGGTCAAATTTCGTATTTTTTATTGAATAAATTTAAAACTATGTAAAAAAAAATTATTAAAAAAAAAATTTAAAAA
>JADGIL010001720.1:0-41152 GCA_020352625.1 Cactoblastis cactorum
TTTCCCCGACCTAATATTACACACATTACATATTGAAATGAAATTTCACCAAAACGAAGAAAACTTATTCAAAGTTATAATGACAGTGATATTAAACTCACTGAACAGGGAATAACGAGCCAAATACCTCTAGAACATTATTCAAGTTGCGGCTAATACAAAACCGTTTTCAACTCCAATTAGGTACATATGAATGAACAATGTCCCTTATGTTTTCTAGTAATTAGACTGGTATTTTAGTGTGCAAAAGTTAATTTGCGTGAAAACGCTTCGGCCGTTCCTTTTGTTGGAAGTGTAAGAGTGACCACAAAAGATTAGTTAAACTGTCATTTTATAAATGAACTAGCTGACCCTGCAGACCACTCTTAGTTATTTTAATCATACATACACACATTTGATCACGTCTTTTTCCCATAGGGTAAGGTAGAGACTACATTTTTCCACTTACTACTGTCTTGCATACTTCCTTCGTATCTTCCGCATTTCTCTTTCATGCACGCTCGTCGGTTTAAGGGTACTTCTGATCTGCCCTTTTCTAAGAATGTCCTGTATCTGGATAAATTCTAATGACAATTATCAAAATCGACTGACAGTTACGTCAATAGACTGATAGTTATGTCAAATTTTCGCCATGAACTTCAAAGGAATAAATTTAAAAATTTAATTTAAACAAATTTAACTGGAATATCGGTTTGTTATATTGAAAATTCCATGAACTTGTTTTCAATACCAAAATTAAAAATATTTTTACCTATCTGTTTCAGCAGACTGAGAATTCTTTTTAGAAGTATATTTGTAAGTTACATAGTTATCTTTATAATGACCGTGTAGATAAATTTAAACAAAATTAAGGACCAAAAATAATCTACTATTTAATTTTGAATTCATGTGACGCAATGAGGTCTCATAACAAAAGTTCCAATATACCTACTAGCTTTTTGTTTTTTCGCTCCCAAAGTATTTAACTTTTGTTCGAAAAGAAATGGCTCTTGGGTCTTATAAGTTCAGTATTGTAATGACTTTTTGACGTTAAAAATTTTTCGGAAAATTTATTAAAGTCAATTAAGTCACGTTAGATAAGTGTTTTGATAAATTTATCATAAAAATTTCATATCAATTTTATAGTCCAAATAATTTTATACTAGCTTTTACTCGAGGCCTATTCTGAGTAATCTATGTACATAATTATAACTATCTATCCCTTAAACCATTTTTATACAAAAGTCTTGGCTTCGCATTGACGTAAAGAACTTATATAAATCAAACTAATACACATTCACATATAAAATACGAAGTGAACAGGAATTGAAAGGGACAAAAAGGATATCTACCTATCCCCAGTCCTTTCCTATCCCAACATAAAAAATTTCGCTAATCCGTTGCTCCGTTTTGACGTGAAAGATGGACAAACAAACACACTTTCACTTTTAAATTTAACATAAGAACTAGCTTTTACCCTAAGGCTACGCTCGCATGCCATATTCGCCGATTCCGTAGGAATTTAGCAAAATCCTGATGACTTGGCGACCACGTACGTTCTTAATAGAACCCTTATACAAAATTTTGGGCCACAAACTATTATATAATATTCTTATATAGATTAGTATAATATAAGCCATATATATCTTATTTTTTTTATATAGTAGCCAATATATTGTTTTCGTATACTATTAAATTAATAAAGAATAATTTATTTTATAATACGCACGTACATTTTAAACTCGTTTTGGTTTCTCCCAAGTGTCTAGCTCGTCTCCTAAAAAGGAAAAGTAAAGGTCAGATATACATTGCTCATGCCTATTGTTGCAAGCGGTCATGGAATATGTATGAAATGAGTTTTGCACCTGTTTCTCTCGTCTGAATAAAAAATATCTAGCAGAAACGGCGCGCATTCGGGATGGCATGAAACGTGGCACGTACTTTAAGTAGTATTATACCATTGATTTTTAGAGTTCCGTACCCAAAGTGAAAAATAAGTCCATATTACTGAAACTTCGCTGTCGGTTCGTCTGTCTGTCAGCAGGATATTGGACAAGAGGAAGGATTGTAGTAGAAATTTTCGCAGATGATGTATTTCTGTTGCCGCTATAACAACAAATATTAAACATAAAATAAATAATTAACCTATTTTTATAGACCCTGGTACGAATAGAACTGTGGTATAGAACTATTTTTTATCAAGTTATCAATGTTAATATATGTGTTTTGTTTTTCGCCGAAAAACTTAGTATTCCTTTTTTGTGATACTGATGAGATTACCATTTATGTATAATAGCGGGAATAAGCTTGGATAGCTTTCCCTATATGTCAGTTTACAAATAGAATTTTGGTAATATTTGATTAAATTAATAATGTTCATGAGGTGAAATCATTTTCGTGTTTTTAATACCAACAGATTAGAATTTATTATTATTTAACTGATATAAATTATAACTCAGTTTTTCACACGCTGTAGTGTTTGTGTTTCCTATTGGGTCAATGAAAAATCAATCAAAATCGAAATTGTGTGTGCACATCATCTTTATAGTAGTAGTGGGTCGTCGACGATATTCCCGTCAACGCAACGATACCGATTTTGGTCGATGGTATACTTTTTGAAAAAACAGTCTAGTTTTCGACGTTCGGTCGTGATCGTATTGATAAAACGTCGAAAAACAGTTCGTTCATTCAACGCATATATGATTTACAACCATAAACTATACACGTCAAACACATAGGTTGTTATTCGGACCGCATTTCTATTCAATTCAAGCTGAACAAAAGGTTTGTTAGCAAGCCCATAACGTAACTAAACCGTCTTAGAATTTCACGTCTAATGATGCGCGAATTCTAGACTTGAGCGAGAGTTAAGACGTGTAATTCTTACAGCTCCAATTTCACGCAAGATCGATTATCATTGGAAGTAAAACGAGAGGGTTGTAGCCAGTTTGACCCAGCGTATTCCCTTTTTGCCGCCTCGAAAGGGCAAGATAAAACCCTGCCTCGCCCAAGTTTTATTTATTTTTATTACCAGCCATTTGTTAAGGCGCAACTGATTCTTCGGCTTACCTTTCGGCTAAACTCCAGCAGGGCTAAGAAAAGCGGGAAAAGAAATGCCGTGATGGACCAATGAAATTCCGTTAGTAAATTATGAGCTGTTATTGGTTGAACAGGATTTTCAACAGACTTGAATATGTTATTTATGTGTAGGTATGTTGGTCATGAATATCTCGCATTAGTCTGAACCGATATTGATGTGGTTTACAGAAAATTAATTGTTACATTTAGGAAAAGGAATTGGTATTTTAACAGACTTCAAAAAAGTGAGTATTTTAAGGCGATTCCCTTTTTAAGATAAGATACATCTCACCACATCTAACTTAGATTAAGTCCAGTCATAATAAATAGATTTGTGTAACATGTCGGGTGAATGATGATTTTTGATTGCTTTGCATGGCAAGCATTTCACCTGATAATAAGAGCCGAGTTCACCAACATTCTACATGACTGATTATCACTTAAAAAGCTGATTTAATATTTTTCATATTCACCACATGTTAACCAACGATTATGATACTATTGATCGCCTGTTTTAACAATCGTTGAGTTTTGTTTGTTAAATCACGTAATTATTTCAAGTTGGTGAACTCGAGCCTAAGTGATTACCATCGTCCACTGATAATTGCAACACTATTAGCGTGTCAAAAGTGTTGTCGGTTTTTCAAAAAATATAGATTCGTTTTTTTAAGGCCAATGTTATATCAGTTCTATTAATTAATGCATGTTACGCTTCAAAAATGGTGTTTTTTTATCAACCGTTAATATTCCGTTATTAAAAAACACATTCGATGTATAACCAAATTCTATTGTTTAAATAAAACACGTTTTCACCCAGCTCCCTGCCAGCCAGGTGTAGAGTCTGCCCCTTAAGCGCGTTACACACAGCTGTAGCCAATGTCAAAATAATTTACGGCGGCTTACTTGAAATCTTCAAATTATGAACGTTACATAATTTAAGCCTTATTAGGGCCTGCGTTTTCTCAAATTTCTCATATATTATCAAAATGTAATTTGATGCTATAATGAATACTGCTCATAAACATAATTAAATTGCAAATTTTGATTTAATTTCATAAATGAGAGTTATGGAGCGCTGGGAATTTGCCAAAATATTATATCGTTGAGTTCATATCCAATGACACAATTTTCGAACATAATTTGGGGCTAATGCAAATCATATAGTTTGTCCCCATATATTTATTTATCAATTATTTTAGGACTTATCTTGTTATTTCCTGATAATTACATAAATTAACCCTAAATCAGTGACTAATACATTCTTTAAAGGGATTTACAATGTGCGCGATGATAAGAGTGATAAATATTTCGCTAAAAGACTGGAAAGGCTCGGCAAAGTTGCGATAGAAACTTCTCGACCCTACTGCCTTTATTTCTTTTTAAAGGGATCAATTTGCTTTTAAATCTCTTAAATTCTTTGAAGAATGCCCAAATACTTTTCGCTTTATTAAATTTTAGGGGAAATCTTTTTAAATATTGTACACTTCGATAAAGAACTAGATTCACAGTACCGAAAAAATCAAACATAAAAACGTCCCACTTCAATACAAAAGACAACTACTGTGATTATTTCGACAAAGTTCCATCTCCAAAATTGTTTATTAGAAAATAAGTCTTAAATGAGTGCTAGTTGAAACCATGTCACACTAACGAGACTTTTTGAAATCTGCTCATTTACCGACATTTATAACCGATGAGCAGTGTTTTGCCGAGGACACGTTTATCGTACGTCGATGACGTTAGTACATCAACCCTAAAAACGTTTTTAAAGTGTTTAAATAAATAAACTATCTTTTTAAGTTTTACACTTCAATACTACATACCAATATTATACAGCAATAATATTGATATGTAGTATTGAAGTGTAAAAACAATAATTACAATATTATTGATCTCTCAAACTACTTATATGATAAAACTTGTGTTCTGCATGTCACATTAACCAATGTGATAATCAAATAAACCGAATGATATTAGAATATTGACCTATAAAAGACCTACAAACAATATTTTTGTGGCCAGTCAACAAAAATATGTTGTTGTAAGTTTTGCACTCCTAATTTTGTTGTTACGACCCCAAGAAGTATTAATTACTTGGGTTATATTCTTTATGACGTCATTTAAGATAAATGTATGAGAGCTTATTACATCAAATACGTTGCCAGAACTTTCTTATTTGCTTAATGGCTTTGTTTTTTTGGGGGTCATATTTTTTTTCTTTCAGTATAAGTACCTAAGTTGATCGCATACTTTGATCATATCACGCTAAATTACATTAAAGAATGTATATTAATATTTTTTGCTAAGTAATTATATCCAATAATAAAGTGTTTTAATAAATAAAAAATACATATTCTGATGAAAGGTCATCTAGTTCATTTATTTATTTAAGGGCTTTAATGTTGATTGCCCTTAAATAAAACGGTATTCATATTTACAATAATAGTTGATTGGTAAACATTTTAATTGTCATATTTAGAGGCTGTCACGACATGCACCATACAAACTATTTGAAAGCAAATTGAACACTTTATTCCAATTAAAATAGATATGAATTTCTATAAGTTTTCTTTGAAATACATTAATATTTTTTTAAATATATTGCTTTGAAAAATATTTAAACTTGAAAAAACGATTATTATTTCGCGCGTCGCGTGCTTAACAACCAACTGAATATTATGAATTCTTAGTTCTGATGTATGACAGGTAATAAGGACGTATTCCTTTAAGCGTAACCAATTTCAGGCGCACCTAATTGAGCGCACCTTTAATATTACTTGGAGCGCGCCTTTTGGTTACGCTCACAATATCACATTTAAATAAGTAAAATAAATTAAATTACTTTGTATATCCCGTTTCAAGGCAAGAGTTCCTATTTTCTATCATTTTACTAGTATTATTCGTCAATATTTTTCAGGCCATGCATTTCACATTTCTAAGACCGCTTGTCCCTTTTTGATAAATTGTAATGCAATTAGAAATTCAATTGCACCCATAAAACTACCCAATTGACCCTAGTAATAAGAAAACCTGATGTCCAGAAGTGATAGGTTGCATTTTTAGGGCTTATTTTGTCCCATTTGGCATAATAAGCCAAGGAATATCCCGTTACGCACATGGTGGCGGCCATAACCGTTTTGGGCCCTTATTGAAATAAGTAATAGTTATTGTGGGCGATACTTTACATATTCTTATCATCTTTGGCCATGGTACGATGTTTTTATTTTGTAAAAAATACTATTTTCTCCTCCTCTGCTAAATCTAAGTAAGCTGTAATAGACAATAATATTAAAAACTTTATTTATGAATGTTTGGGCATTATGAAACCAATTTTATACGTATGGTGAAGTAATATTTCTTTTCTTTTGTAATCTTTTGTTTTTGTAGTAGTAGATTTGACTCACAAACACTCGTACATACAATCAATAATGAATCAAACAATGATAAACGAAGGTTTTAATTATTGTACACGTTTAATAAAATTTTATAAAAATTTAATGTTGAAACCTATCTATTATTTCTATTTTCTTATAGAAATAGGCCAAAGTACTTTTATTGACTCTTTTTTCAATGTTTATTTTTCTTATTGAAGTACGCCACATGCCATGAGAGTGGCCTTAAAAAAATATAGGTAGTAGAAATAATGTCACGTTAGAAATATGTGATTGCAGTACACACACAGGGCACGTTGAGATCGTAAAACTCTGCTAGAAGTGCTTACCTTCTCCAAACGCTGGCATTTATCACTGACTTGACATTATATACAAAAATATTGCCATCTCGACAATTGTCGCTACATCCTTTGCTGTAACTTAGTTTTCCAGACTATTAGTCAAAGAAAATATTTACTTCCATGATATTTCTATGCTGGTAGTGGTGGTAGGAAGAAAAGGAAACAGGTAGAATTTTGTGGCTGTTATTGCTGTAAATGTCAATCTAGGGAACGGGCTAAAAGGAGGATTCTTCTTATACGAGTTGGGCTATTAACATGATATTATATTTGAATCTCGTCCATTACACTAAAAAGAACTCACGACTCTGTCTACTCTTTATTGGAAAAAGATGCGATTCTGTATCTGTAAACTATTTGAGTAGCAACAAATACCTGAAGGAATCGAATTGATAATAATAAGACCGTATAATTACAAGATAGAAATTAACATTTTAATGATTCAATGAGTTTATAGAAAGTGCATAAATTAAGAAATATATAAAATATAAGCAATGCTAAGTTTTCATACACACTTTTAATTATACATTACATTATCAGAATAACATCGAATTTAAATAAATTTAAATAAATTTAAATAAATTGAAAGATTGTCAATTGTTTATTTGTGTTTGCTAAATAAAAATGACAATCAAACTATATCATTAGACCATATTGTCTTTGAGTTGACGAAATGGTCAGATATTTATTTGGAATACAACTTTATAGATACATATATTTGTCAGAGTAAAAACAATGATGCATATTTTATTTTTTATTTTTATATGTATGAGTATATACCTAAAGTTACATTACGTATTTTCTTACGTTATGTTGCTTTAAATTAGTAACCAAGAATCTCGGGTCGCTGTCCCACAATACAGTTAATCCTCATTCTATACAATGCAAAAAAAAATGGAAAAACGCAATAAAGCTACCATTATATCTTCGGATGCATAATATTGTATGCGATAATAAATTGACGGAGTGGCACATTTTCCCGCCTTTTTTCCATAACAAAAGTCTGGCTCGTTTTAAGTCCATTTTGGATTCAGTCTTGGCATTCTTCCCGGGTAGGAACTAGGTTACATATGAACGAGCTACGGCGTTGAATTACAGCAGTATATATCTATAAGGGCCATACAATAGATATGATACAACTATCAAAATCTTGTTTCTGTAAATCGTATGAATATTTCTTTACCGTTGTTAGGAAACCGTTAAAAATTAAAAAAATATATATGTATAATTATAATAGGTATTAAAGAGCAGTGTAAATATAGATGGATATAAATAGTATAACATGTGGGTACCCGCGGATTTGCTTCCGTGAGAATATTGCGGCTTTTTCTTCTTTCTGAAATTTTGAACCTTTTCTGACCTTCCATAAATATTTTAGAGATCAAAATTAGCCAACTCATTCTGAAGTTTTGACATTTGACAAAAACAGACCGCAGTTGATGTTACTATTTAATTTTACTCTATTACGTACGCTATCTAATATCTTAACATGTAATTAAATCAAAACATTAAGAAATCCCTGACGCGATATAACAAAACACACGTCAAACTTACCCCTCTTTATGCGTCGGGGGTTAAAAACACAACTAATAACACTCTCGATTAAGTCACCTGTCTAACAAAAAAAGAATTTGGCAGCTATGATGTCACAGACAGAATGACACACACACAGACGTCAAACTTATAACATCCCTCGTTTTGCGTCAAGGGTTAAAAACAACGGCATCACAGCTCCGTTTATCATGAAAATGATTTATACATTTTGTTTTTGATGTTTTAATTAAATATTTAATTTGACTCGTTGTTTTCTATCAACTTTTTGTATCAATTAATTGAATATCAATTTTTATGAATTAATTTCAGTTTGGACAAAATATTCCTATTTTCTGTAGAAATAACGTGTTTCTATCTAAGAATAAAAATATTTTATTTGCTTAAATTGGGTACATAGTAATGATAATACAAATGTTAACAGACATTAAGTGCAAGCCTATTTAGCCGTTTTCAACGGCATGCAAATTTTAATACAAAATAAAAAAAGGAAAATATAAAAGTATAAGTGGTCTGTGTCTGTACATTGAAGTTATAAACGCATGAAAAAGAATTATATATGTCTGTATGTTAAAACTACTAGATGATTTTAAATGCCATTTTGACAGTTGTATCGTACAAGATTTTACTTAAGATAATTATGTCGTTAATTTCATTTTGATACTCCGCTTAGATCCTGTGAGAAATTTACAATAGAAGATACATGCGGACAAAGTCGTGGTCTTAAGCTAGTATTCTGTGGGGTTATTATAACCAGCCAATTTGTGCTGATAGCCATTTCAGGTCTCACGTGTCATCCAAGGTAAGAGCAACGTGTGATTCTATGCAAATTTTAACAAGACCCCGCAGAGACCTGACTTGCTAGTTTAGATCAACTTGCATTATTTTATGAAGTGTATCTCAGTCTGCGAGATACTGAAGTTTTAAGTTTATTATATCATTGAAAGTTACGCGAGCTGACATAATTACAATAATACTACGGATTACTCACGTTAATTTTTGTTTTTTAAGTTTATATATGTATTTACTAGCTTTTGCCCGCAACTTCGTTCGCATCAAATTTAGGGGGAGTAGCAAGAGACAAAAAGTAGCCTTTATTACTCTCTAGCCCTTTAACTAACTCTCAATAAAAATATCACACTAATCCATTGCTCCGTTTTGACGTGAAAGAGGACAAACAAATAAACACACTTTCCCATTTATAATAATTATTGGTATGGATTTAAAACAGCATGGAAAGCTTTTTAATAGATGACGATTGGAATGGATGACGTATGAATTAAATAAAAATCAATAGTATATTAATTGATCTAATGTTTATGTTTTTGACAGTATCACCTATTTTTTTAATTATAAGTACATGTCAAAGCGAAATTTGTTTTTTTGCGATATGTAGCCACTACTTTGTAGTGGTATGGAGCCTGCTGCTTGCTTTATTAGCCTGCAGCATGAATGGGCCGGCTCGTCCGGGTAAATACCACACTCCCACAGAAGACCAACGCCTGAAAAAAAGACATATTTCGATAAAATAAAACACAAAAATTAATTTCGAATGTCAATTTCTATTTATTATAAGATTTAACGGACACTAATGAAGGAAGATAAATCTAAACTCGTCTGTCACATTAAGGTGTCAAATATAATTCCAATGCAACGTGGGAACGAAATCGATAGACGAGGGGATTTTCCATCTCGCTTGCGTCGCTTATTTGAAATTAGAACGACTGTTCACTGCTCAGTCGGTTTTACTGTTTTGTATTGCTTCAATATTGATTGCAATAAAATGCTATTTTTCTTTTCTATTCTATATTCAAAATGTTGTATAATGTGCCAATGAATCGGGTGATATTTTTGTATCCAATTATTAACTGCCAGTATTGTCGACCAGGAGATTTTTATATTCAATTTTTATTTTTTTATTTAAAATTTCTGCTTTTCCACATCCCGTCGAATTCTTTTCAGCATAATAAAATTTAATATAATCAGCATATAAACATTTTTGTATTATTAGTGGAATTTATTTTATATAAATTAGGTATATTGTTATCAGCCAGGTATGTAATGATATGTTTTCTTCTTCTGTTTTGGTAACTATAAAAAGGTAAGTACTTTTTGACTAAATGATAATCTAGCAAAAATTTATTTACAGATATAAAAATATTTTTCTTTATACAAAACGAATTTATTTGAAAAGCAATTTTTGCTACAATACTATGAAACTAAATATACTAGGGATGAAAATACTAACAAGTGATGTTCGTTAAAAATTTTAGCTTCAATGATCACAACACGTTCAACATCTCACAGCCTGAAATAATTTTACACTTAACACTTGTACAACGAAGTACTCTTTATTTTCAATAACAAATAATGATACGAAGTTCTTACTATAATATTTGTAACATAAATCCATTAAAAACGGCACATCATACAAATTGAGTTAGTTTTTAAGTAAGTTCGAGACTTGTGTAAATATGTCAATAACTAAATAGTTATATAAATAAGTAATTTTATAAATAGTACATATAAAGATCCATCGTCCAAACTCAGTTGGATGAATTTAATTAGCTAATTTGCCTAACATTTGTTTTGATCCGAAAGGCGTTTAGTTCTGAATTTCCATTCCATTTAGCTAAATGAGTTCAAGACTCGGTGCTCTGTCTGCCCCGTAAGGAATAATGATGTGACACTGTAACTATATAAATATAACATCAAAATTTATTTTGACTATATTCAATTGGCGCGAAAATTGGACTGAAACACAGGGATCGGAATTGAAGTATTTAATTACTACCCGCGAAAACAAATGGATTCTGGTCAACAACTGATTTATTTTAATCGGTAAATAAACCGAAGTGCCGGCTAATTTTGCTACAAAATGCGAAACACTAATGGCTTTAAATAAAGCTTTTAGTAACGATATTGCCATTATCTGACTTCCTACAGAAAATAAGGAAAATATTTTACATTTAACACGACACGATGCTTTGTTAGGAAAATTGCAGAAGGAAAAGTCAAGGGAAAAAAAAGAGGTAAGCAAAGCCAAGTGGGCTTATTGGTGGAATGAGATTTAGAAATAGTTTCATGTCTTTCCCCTTACATGGTAGACATTGCCAAAAGTCGTAAAATTCGAAGGTCACGCTTAACAGACTGGTAGGCTTATTGGTGAAAAAACAATAGTTAAAAATTACATAAACTAATTTTAAATACCCAAAGAGTATCAGAAGAATCTTTTCAATAGATTTCAGTTTTTTTGTTAACTGTCTGTTTTAATAAGGTTGAATATTTGAAACTTACTTTTGAATTAAATGACAAATAAGTACTAAATATTCAGTATTTCTAATTTATTCCTCTCGGGTCCTTTTTTAATTTAATCTCTACATCCTACAGATCCAACAATCGCCGAATAAGCCTTATTGGTACGAAAAATATAAAAAAAATAAAAAAGCTAAAATGTATTTTTTATCCATCTCTGGTATAATATTAAAAAAACTTAAAGGAAAATCTATATAAGGTACGTAAGAGAATTTATTATAAGTATACCAGAGAGACCCATAATTTTCATCATAACTCTCATTTTGATTTATAAAGGCATGCATTCAACCAGGAAATGTAGATATTAACTATTCTTTTATTCATAATATTATGGCGATCTGTTTTTATATTTATTTTATTGCACATTATATGCGTACGACTGTACGTATTTGAATACCGAATTGATTATACGAATTTTACCTGGTTTAGTATCTTTTTTTAACTGCCTTAGTATTTTCTTTAATAAATTGTTGATTACAATTTTGTAATACCTGATATTTATTATCTGTATGTTTGAACAACAACATATATATTATTGTACCTATGTTTGACAAATAAATTGATTGATTGATTGAAATATTTATGTATTATTGTTGTCTTTTTGATTTATGTAATTAGCTTTTGTCTACAGCTTCACTATAGCCTATATATTATTATGATGTATAACCTATATTACTGTAAAGTTTTATCAAAATCGGTCCAATAGTTTTTTGGAACGAACATACATATACACTTTTACATTTATAATATGAAAACAATCTATTTTTAACAGCACGTTCGCCTGCGTTCCGTAATTCTCGATCCCGTGGGATTTTAATCCCGTCTTAACGAACACCTATGTCCTCAAAGGTCTCATGCACCATGTATAGTTTCTGAGATTTCGTATAAGTGAGTCAATCAGTTGGTATTCCTTCGCTTTTATAAATATATATAGATATCTCAAACATTTGATACTGACTTAAAATATTGACTCCAAACCAATAAGAATCTAGGCCTCTAAAAGTTATTTTCCACGTCAATTACGATCAATTTGGATAATTAAACCAGTTCGCAAAAAAATTACAAAATGAACATTAAAAAGATGTTAAAATAATTTATATATTCAAAAATCTCTTCCTGATTATTAACAAAATTTTAATTAAATCATAAAACTGAACGGGTCGCTAAAAGCCATTAAATTTCTCATAAACTAATTATCTTCGCTCTTCCACTTCGCAGCGAATCTTTAATGACAAGCGAATTTATACCACAAATGGTCGCAAATTTTCCAATCTGATAATAAAAATGCGAAAAAAAATGATGAAGCGATGTGTTTGGAAAAATAATGATTTAGTTACAACGTCCTTTATCTCTTAAGGGTCCGACAGAGTCAGGAGTTGTGAGACTCGTTCGATGGCTCCATATGTGTAGTGGTTGAGTCCTTGCCTCTCAACGAAGAGTCGTGCTTTATGTCAAGCCTTATTGAGAATCATAGACAACTGAAGGCAAGATGGCGACGAGTGTGCCAATTGAAGATGACTTTTTAGAAATCGTTTGATTTATTTTGCTTTATGTACACAAGGAAATATTGGAAGAAAATATTTTAACGCAATGGGTAAATTTTAATTATATACATTATGACAGTAATCGCTAAAAACCAAAAGAGTAAAATAAGTAAAAAAAGGAGTTAAACACAAATTCGTCTACCGAATGCTGATATTTTTTTTTAAATATAAGCAAAGCCGTTATTTATGAGATTATGATTGTAAGATTATGATAGTTTTCCAAATATATATATCTCACAGTTATCTGAAATATCTAAATAGCTTTATACGTAAGAACCTACAAAATACTTTATTGCACTGTCAGCACCTAACATTTTTTAAAAATAATTACAATATATTGAAATTAAAAAAAGATTTAAGTATAGAACCGCATGAACAGTTAATTTTAATAGAAATTACGGTCTAAATTCAGCCTAGTAACTTGTCCGCCAAGACAAAGTTGGTCGCTTGCGGCGGTTTCGTCAGAATAATCGATACAACATATATTAAAATTGTAACCAAGCTGTCTGTCTGTACAAGGGAATTATTTAGGCAAAAAATGTGAGACGTTATTTTAGGATCCACAACAAAGCGATTTTTTTTTATTATTGTCTGTCTATCTGTTTGTTGGTACGCGCATCACGCAAGAGTTACTAAATGGATTTGTCGCTGTTTTCACCGTTGTCTTATGGCATCTTGATACACCCTATAGAATCCGAGATATTGACAAAAAATTCGCGCGGACGACGTCTCGGGTAAAGCTAGTAAGAATCTTAAACTACCTATACTCTGTTTGTTGCCCTCGGCACGTGCCCGAGATGAAATCCACCTTCAACACTATTTGCCCTTGCGAGATAAATGGAGATTGGAAACTAAATATATTTTATTGCATGTTGGGAAGATTTGTTTGTCCTGGACTCAATATTGTACATACACAGTACACAATACCATGTTTTAATCCTTTACGGGGTATACAGAGCCAAGAATCGCGCTTTAATTTTTGTTTTTTTTATTATTTAATAGTACAGAATACCAAAATTATTTATTTACCAAAAAGTCATAATCAAATAAAAGTTTTCTTAGAAAATTTTATATTATTCCATTTTATATATTATAAATATGACATTTAAAAACGAAGGCAAGATTGAAAATAAATTTTAAATGTACTTAGATTAATTCACTTTTATATTTGTTTAGACAAAGTATCTCATAAAGAGTCTGCGTTTGAAGATAAAAGATTTTTCTTGGTTTCCTTATATTTTATTTTGCAACTTCGTGAGCATTTAAACTGTTCAAATATGGTATGAACGAACGTGCAATATATTCTTCCTCTCAACAAAGAATAATGTTATTTCATAATAAAATGTCACAGTAAAAACATAACCCTCCTTCTGTCGCAGTCGGGTAAAAATATAAACATTCATATAAATTACTATTCGCTATACTCGCGACTTCATCTGCGTGTAATTTTCTGCTAACAATATCTCAGGTTCTGAGCGATATATCGATTTTAAACCTACGCTAGAAAATTAAAATATTGATTGAATTAGAGTTTTTACTACAACTGTCAAATCGAATTTTTGCGCACAAACAAACAAGAAAAATAAAATAAAAAATTTCGGATTTACTTGACCCTAAAAAGACCCTTTATCTTGTTTTCTATTTCATATCTTCCATGTACCGACATAATAGATAGTTATAAACAAAAATTTACAATATGTATAAAAATAATATTTAGGTCACAATAATATTCAAAGAATCTCTGCTATGCATGTTAGCATATTTTAAAATTGCTTTCTCCCATCTCGGAACAGCTGGATGATAAGAGAAAATTGCAGTCAATATAAAAGTCTGGAATTATCTAGAAAATTCATGAAAGGAATAAACTCTGTGATGCACTAAACCGTGATATGAAATTTTAAAACATTTTTCTTGTAGCGAAAAGTGAGTGATAGCACGAGAGATTTTAAGAAGATGGATTTTCTTGCTGAATGAAATGGTAATTTAATCAAAATTTCCATGTCACTCAGCAACAAAATGTTTGATATATTTTTTCAATAACAAATAACACGAATTTTGTTAAAAGCTTAGTAAATTCGAGACCTGCTATAGGATAATAACTCAGCGATACTTAATTTCGTAATAAATATACATATACTTATAGATAAATATACGTGTCTTAGACTCGGACTAATGAGTAAAAGATCATTTTCCATCATAATATGGACCGGAGATACATGAGCAGTTAATATTTTGCATAAGCAATTTTCTATTTTGAAAACAATTAGATACATTTAGAAGATCGTCAAGTATTACAATTTTAATAATTAACTTACTTTACTACAGTAAGGACTTTTAAAACGCGAAGTTGACTGATTTAATTTTTCTACAACATTTTCTATTTTGAAAAGCTCTGTTTTCTAAGCTGTTGAGTTCTGAAATTCTTATTTCAGCAGCATAAGTATAAAGCTAATACATGTGGCGGTAGCAGGTAATATGAAGAAATAAGTACAAGCTTAATAAATAATATATAGTATTTAATACTTAATTATTTAATACTTAACAAATACTTTAGTATTTCGTATTTCATAGAAAATTCTGGGAATATTTTTATTTTATACTAGCTAATGCCCGCGACTTCGTCCGACCAGTCTATATCTTGTCAGTCCCTTGCTCGGTTACAATAAATTATATCTTTCGGGAATCGTACATTTTTCTAGGATAAAAAGTAGCCTATCTTTTAATCTAGGTCATAGTCCATCGCTGTGCCAAATTTCATCCAGATCTGTTTGGTAGTCTTTGTGTGATGCGTGTACGAACATACATACAGACAGACACAAAAATTCTAAAAACAATCGTTTTGGCTTCGATAGGTCCTATAAAGAGCCCCTGTATATGTTTTCCTTAAATATCTCCCATGTACAGACATAGCTCAGTTACAATTTTATTATATGTATAGATGTTTTTCTTTCCTATTAAAGACGTAAAATCTCTTCATGGTCAATTTCTTCGAAATAACTAGTCACCAATAATAATAAATAATTAATTATATTTATTTTATATTTCGATACAAATCACTATATAGGTAATATTTTAAACCATGTAAGATAAAATGTATCATGAGTGGACGGGGCTTTATTTTCTAACGAGTTTTGGGATAAAACCATTCAATCGTATGAAATAGTTACTAACATTATGTATATTGTACACACATTAGATATATCAAAAACATAGTCGAACAAACAAAAAAATTAAAACATCATAATTAAGACCACGGAACACAACAAATTCATTTACTACCAAACTACTTAATATTTAAATATAATGTTCTTTTTTTTCTTTAACAACACGAAGAGAAGATATTAAATTAACTACACAAACATGTTTGGACTTAGTTTGCACTAAGAAAATTAAGTGTCTGTCCATCGCTTGTAAAGGCAGTGTTCTAATTACCGCGGCTTTGCGTCCACAAAGTTTGTGCAGAGTTGCTTTATTAATTCTCTGACATGATATAAACTGTGTGTAACACTACTTTGCAGAATATACAGAAAAATGTTTTGTTACATTGTAGGGTAGGCAATTTCAATAAATGCAATGACAGTTGGGTTGTATGCTGCATGCGAGAACTCAAATTAGTATTTCTTTTTTTCTGATTGCAATAATTAATATGACTCAAATAATCATAAGCTGCAGCTCGCTATAAAAAAGACACCCCAATAATGTATAAAACCTGGATTAATTCACAAAATGAAATTCTTTACTTATATGGACTTTCTTAGTAATTATGTTTTCAAAATTGTTTTATTCAAGTAAATTATAGCACTTTTGAATCGTGAAATGATTAGTCTTTGATTTTAATTTACTGCTACTAAAATTTCATTGATATTAATAATTGACTTATAAAAAATTTACTACCATTTCCAAAGCGCCAGTGGAGAAGAAATGGCGCGATAAAATGCACTGCAGCATTTTCTCTATTGACGTCATGTTCTATAAGACACATCTCTGAATTATAGGGCAAAGGAGAAAAATAAATTTATTTTAAAAAATTCAACATGAACTAACAAAATTTAGTTCAAGTGCACGCACATCACTCGACTGAAAAGACAACATAGAGTACGTAATATATTCAGAGCACGCAGCAAAATAAAACTGAACTCGCGATCAACTACTCCAAGCATTTTCACTTACAATGAGGGCGCCACTTTTGAGACCGACTTTGTCTAGTCCAAACTTTCCTGTGTGAAGAGGCGGCCGAGCGGCTTTATTAAACTGGCTATCAACTTGATCTTAAGAGGAAAGTGAAATCTGTTTGCGGCTTGCTAAGCTGTACTTAAGCTAAATATGGCTGGCTTTTAGGGAGTTAAAACTTTTTTTAGTGTTTCACATGTTTTCGGCCTATAATCTATAAATTTATTTAAACTAGGTATTTGATTCATTTCATATATTCTTAGTAGCACATTTTCCTCACTTAAAGGATAGAATGAGGAACGAATTTATGGTTGACAACGTTGATTACTTTTGGCATTTCTTCTCAATAGTGGTCGTTGCGAAATGCTGGTAGTCTGTAGCTTAATTTTTTTTTATTAATGCCGTATATACTCGTATGTACTTAACGTTCAGCTTTTTGCTTGTTTTTTAAATGTCAAAACTTGTTATTGACTAATGTTAATTAATAAATAATTACATCGAATCTAGGAAAAAATAACGTTATCTGGGTTGATATAGTTTACTAGTATTTGTGTATATTTTTTTTGTTCTAAAAGTAAATTCTTGCTAACTGAAATCTAAATGAAGACAATTAATTTAAATTATGAACTTCAACAGCTAAGATTTAAGCTTTTCGAGTTCATAATCTAAATAATTACTTTTTAATTAAAAATATAAATTAATTCATCATAAATTAATAATTGTGTTTCCCTTTACCTATTAAATTGGCGAAAACATTCGACAACAGTTATTTAGATAAGATTGTCGGACGTTTAGCTGTCAGTCAACCAACTCAATAAGTCTGTCGGTGCGAGTTAAGTACACTTACGCAAGCAAGCAGAATTAATTACGCTACCTGAATTAAAATAAATTACTCGTGAATAATTACATGAAAGTATTTTAAGAATTGTACACCATGCATTTTTAAAATTTTTGTATAAATTGAATCTTTAATCGTCATATAAAATCTCTAATGCAATCCTAATCTATCTATATATACATATATAAAAGCAAAATGTGACTGACTGATACAATAATCACAAAATTTCAAATATTACAAGTGCAAGAGGTCTCCAATTTTGCATTCAGGGATTGGATATTGGAAGTGAATGACGGCGGACTAAGACGAAATTCTGGAAATTGCCCCCGGAATTTTTCACATACACGAAAGTAAGCGCGTGTAAAATTTAATAAACGTTATAATATTTCACCGTAGTAATAGCATAAAGCATTTTACAATTTTAGAAGTCATAATTATACTGTACAAAGTGACAACTTTCTAATTGATTAATGATATGACGCTGTGATGCAATTTAAGGTATGAAAATGTACATATATCAATTTTTGACATAAAGTTCTTCTTCATAGTTAATCAATTTATTCTTAATTCAAGTCCCAAAATTCTAAATTTTATTCATTAGACAGTATTGTTTACGTGGTACGTTAAAAAGTGATAGTTTTGAACAAAAATAATAGTTCAAACTAAATGAAACTATTAATATAGGGACTTTGGTTATAAATTAGTTAAATTGCCATTACAAAGTACACAAAGACATCTTGTTACAACAGCTTTGGAGTTAGCGAGATTAATACATGCCGCGTCTGGTATTTCATTATCTCTACTTAGCGATATTAATTTACTGGAACTGACCGCACCGCATATGCGTTTTCTGTTTGTATAATATAAAATGTTATATGCGACATTGTGATTTTCATTGTATAAATTATTAGAATAAATCTAAATTGATTTTTTTTATAATAATTTCAAATATAAGTCAATTTCGATTTCTTTATTTAAAACATTTTTTTTAGTTAGGTCAAGTGAAATTTAGAAAGAATTTATAATTTAACGTAGCCAAATATCACTATGAAATTGACAGAATCGTAATTAATATTGTCTTTATATTGATAAAAGTCTGACTGATTTTTATTAAAAAAGTAATAGCTCTTTCTTGTCTAGTAAAGCCCAACAAGCTATTATTCTCCAATTAACTATTGGAAACTCCAAAGCAAGTTTTCATAAATAACTAACCAGCAAGGCCATGTCTATCATTTCATTAAGTCTTTGCTTCGTGACATTAATTAACTAAGGGTTGACCGCAGGGATATTGGCCTATTTCTGTAGCATTCGAAAAATAACTGAATACAGTTTATTTTTAAGGATAAACTTCATGAAAACAGATCATCGAAATGTGTTCTGCTGTGTTTTTTTTTTTGTTTTACTCCATACTTAAAGGCGGATTTATTACTAAGACTGTCTGTCCGTCTGTCATGAGGCTGCATCTTATGAACTTAGCTAGATAGTTGAAATGTTCACAGATAATGTATTTTTGCTGCTGTTATGACAACAGATTTTATTCATAAAAACAAAAGAAAAATAATTAAGTGGTCTCCCATACAACACACACGTTCTGTTTTCGGCATTTTTATTTAGATTCCCTTATATACCAAATAAACCTAGAACGCAAGTCCAATTCGTAATTGGCCGGTTCTATAGAATTTCGATATTCTCCGGATATTTAAATGAGGAAACTCTATTGGCCAATAAGAAAGCAAATTGACACATTTCTTTGCTTAGCTTTGTTAGTGTTTAACCTAAATGTGAACTGTTTGTCGAATAACAAAATTAGTCACGATATAGTCATATTTCAAGCTATATTAATTTGAACAAGCATGAACTCCATTTTATTAAATTATGTTTTAGCTATTCAGTGTATACAAATATAATTTCAATATTAATTTTAAAAGTCTTGACAAATGTTTCTTTGTTAGTTTACAAAACCAAAGCTTGTTATTTCATCTTCCACTGTTACTGAGCAGTAAGAGACAATACTCATAAAATCCAGTCTTTCACGATCACGTTTAGAATACTTTTGGGTTGTCTTAAAGGTTTGTACACCGTTTCATATCCTCCTTGAAGGGTTTCATTTTTTTGTCTATTAATTCTATTAATCTGCTTTGAAAGAGTAATATATAATACATCTACACATGTATTTTAATGATAAAAAAAACACGCAATTGATTTTTGAATGCTAATTGGAGAAGAGAAGATATGTGGTAATTGTTCTGAAAAAAGGGTACTACTAAATATCACGTTTGTATAAAAGTTTAAGAAACTTAAAAAATAATTATTATGAATAAAATGATTAGTTTTTAAACAGAGGATTCTTCTCATAAATGAGAAGGTTCTCTGTTCAGTAGACAGAGCCAAAAGCCGTGGTCACGTCCACCATTCTGCTAAGCGTGTCCACGGTTTTTGGCTCTGTCTACCGAATAAATGATAAATAAGTCACACTGTATCTGTATTGCATTAATAGTATTAGTGTTTCACATATTGTATTATTTAAATATGTATGTTAAATAAATATATTACTATACAGAAGGTTGCTGACATAGTAACAATGTGGCTCATTCGTTCAAAATCGTTCAAAATGCTCCACACCCATCGCGCAAAATGACATGGGCGTTTTCTGGTCACGCAAGCGGAATACTCGATCTATTTTGAACTGTAACACAATGAAATTAAGAGCTCATTTAGGTTTTTCAATTATGTCAGACTGACCACAAGTAGTGCCTCTAATTTTAGATAATAACAGGATGAAATTAATTGTGATTTATAAAGAGGTTATTCATGATGTTTAGTTTACTTTAACGTTTACAATATGGTCATAACAGATAATTCTATGACTGTATTATTTAAAAAAAAAACATTATTTTTTTAGTATGCCTCGTTCAAGTTATATTGTACTTGTGTCAAACAAAAGCCTAATATAAAGCTGTTTTGTTATACCGTGCCACAAAATTCTTGCTTTTTTCCTAACACTTGTTTCATTAAATCGTAAATCTATTAGGAATTGGATAAAATAGTATAGAACAAAGAAAATTTCAAATCACTTGGAAAGTTGAAATGGATTTCAGTGTCCTAGATGGCAGATTTCAATTTAATTAAAATATAGGTACCCGGAGAACCGCATTGGAGTAGGATACCACGGATTACTGCATGAATAGGACGCAATGTAATTTAGATTTTATGAATTAAATTATAGTAAATTGAATTTTAATTCCAAATTTGAAATATTCAATTATTAATACAGTCACAATTTTAATTATACAAAAGAATTTCACGAAAGCGAATTTTTTATTATTATTATATTAAAATAGCAAAAATTTACGAAGTCCTTTATTTTATTTTATTGCGTTGATTAAACTTCATTATATAATTATAGACTTGTTTAATACAATCCATTACAAAATGACGGATTACTTTTTTTATTTAAATCTCTCTTTTTTACTTCTGCAAAATATATACGTATTTACAATATTTACTATAAAAAAATTTAAGTTTAAAGATGGAACTCGTATAAATTTTTTTGTTCAAATAAGTTACATTTTTTAATAATTTTAAAAACATTGTTGGAAACAATGAACAAACGAATTTTAGTTTCACATCACAATTCTATGTTGAATACAGTTCGTTACACACAGAAAACATACCTAGTTGATTTGGAAATAGTCGCATTTGTTCCGTCTGCATAGTTTAAATCAGCCTTTTAAAATTATATTTTGCATCCAAAAGTTATTTAAACAGAACATGTTTTTACAAAATACATGGTTGCATGAATTTAATTTTTGCAACGTAGAACACGTAATGTAGTTTTTTGATTATTATTACTATTTGAACAATGTACTTTCATTATTAGGATTCCATACGTGAAGGAAAAACAGAACTCGTTTAGGGTTACTTTTTTGCCCATTTGTCAAGACCATTTTCTTAGGAACGCAAAGATGTGTCAAGTTGAAATGTATATCAAATACTAAAAATGAGATTATTATTTCGTATATTTTGCTATTTCATAAGGAGACCAACTGAAAAAGTAACTGTAGGGTACTTCCCGTTGACCTAGAATTATGATTGACAAGAAAAAAACTATAGCTTGTGTTAAGGAAAATATTATAAATATAACCGAATTTTCCGTCATTAAATTGATATCAATTTGATCATTTCTATGTTAGGAAAGATAAGCTTTATACCCTGGTGTTAAGTATTAGACGCCAACCGTGAGATTAATGTTGGTGGTTCAAATGCCAGGAAAAGGTTCTGTTTTGTTTTTCTTTTTTAGATGCTAAATTGCATACAATACATTACAATTTTGTTTGTAAACTTGTACGGAACCATCGGTACGCGACTTCAACTCACACTTAACCGATTTTTATGGTTACTTGTAAGATAATTGGACAACTACTTTCCATCAGGGTGATTACTTACCACTTGCGTTGCGTTAAATTTTATTTGTGACTAAGTGAATTTCTGAGTACCTACTTTTTATTAATGTTCTCATCAATATGCACAAGCAGTCCTGCGTCTCTGAGAGTAAAAAAAAAATGAGAATCATTGGTTAATAATAGTCATCTTCTTCTTATAATACTTCTAAAGTCAAAATTTAAATTTTCCCCGACCAACATTAAGCCATTTTTAAAATCTCACTGTTAGCCAACATAATTAGACGGCTTCAATACTAATTCACATTTTCTAAATTACGTGAATTTGTAAATTTAGTTCATTTTTTTATTTTAAACCTTTTCCTACCACATTGCAAAAGTCGTAAAGCACACGAATTTGCGAATTACTTATCTTTCAAACATGACCGGTCGTTAAACTTATCTCAAGCTTATTTTATGCAAGGCTTTTCTTTGTAACACAGGTTCAGAAATACTATGTACCTCCTGTACATAGTATTTCTGAACCTTTTTCAATTTATTACTCAATATTCAAACTTCATATAGAATTATATTTATCTGAATTGAAAATGAATCTTTTGTTAATGGATTAGCGATTCTTTTTCCGTCTTATATTTAATAAGTATTTTATAAAAAATAATAACAAAGAACGTAAAAAATTATTGTGTAAAACAGCTGTATCGATATATTTTATAAAAATCTATGTAGCCGCAAATAAACCCATAAATCACATGGTAAAAATAGTACGAAAATAAATTCCTTGAATAAAGTATTTATTTCACTTCAAGAAAGTTTGATTACTTAACGAATTCAAAGCACGCGGCGCCACAAATCCTAAGTTAACCCGATAAAGCAATAAATTATCAAACGTGGACCAACTTCGACTGTATCTGGTTTAGTAGCAAAATCTTAATTATAGCTTAAAATTTAAATCTTGGACTAAAATTTGTGGGCTTCGGCCTTCGGCTTTGTGGCCACTTTAAATTGGCTATTTTCCCCCCTGTTTTTGTAACTGATTCTTAAAATGTAGCTCGTGTGATAGCAGCCGGCTTATAGTCACCTGCATCACCAGGATAGAATGTGTAACTTGACGACCCTAAAAAAATCTTTCTGCACCCCTTTAAAAGACTATATTAATTTTTGTTCATACTGCTAAAGAAGCGTACAAAAAGAAGACTACCAGTGGCTTTTCATTCCGCGTAAATTATAAAAGCCAATCAAGGCTCTTAATAGTATATTTTAAAAATAATAAAAAAATGGCCATATCTTCACATAGGCGATGAATTATTTCATCTGAATTTACATTCTATCGATACTTTCACCTTTCAACTAAACATGGCCTTCGAGTCTTAAGACCCTTGGCTTTGTCTACACCGTAACGATAAATACGTGTTACTGTACCTATATGTTTTGTGAGACTATTTTCCCCAAAAGGTATTTTAATTTCATAGTTTTAACAACAGTGAAGCCGAGAGCGAAGCTAGTATCATTATAGTTTCCATATTCATAAACCTACTATATTATGATACAATGATAATGTCCTAAATATCACACAAATATGTCAGTTCATACAGATTATATTATCCCTCATCACGCCCGAAGTTTTTGTTCCCATAAAGAGGGTTTATTAGAAACTGGCGCTCTTTTTGTTATTAAATTCAATATTAAAGCAAGTTATAGTTCCTCTATTACATATAATTCGTTTTATGTTAACATGGGATGATATATTATTTTTTAAAAATCATTAAATCGGAATTGCATGTTTTTTTATGTCAGAGGGAGGCAAGCGAGCAGGCGGGTCACGTGATGTTAAGTGATCACCGCCACCCATAGACAACTGTAATATCCGCGGGGTCACAGAAGCGTTGCCTGCTGAAGTTAGGCTTTCGGCTCTCCTATTCACCGGACGGAGTATGGCGGCTGATAGCCGCCATTCAGGCGTCGGTCTTCTGTGGGAGTGTGGTACTGCCCCGGACAAGCCAGCCCATTCATGCTGTAGGCTAAAAAAGCATGCAGCAGGCTCATACCGCTACGAATACGAGTATCGATATTGGACTCCAGAATTTGTATAAATGCCATATTCGATAGGCATTTATACAAATTCTGGTTTACAATGCCTATTTAATATGTACCTATTCGATAAATATTTAATATTTATCAATTTAAATATTCTAATAATATTAATGCAGGTGCAAAGTTCATTAGTTCGTTCAATCTTTCAAATATAAAATATGATGAAACATTTTTTAAAATTCATAACATTATCAAATCTTTTCAATTTACATCTACGTCAGCTTTTGGCCTAGTAAATTGCTGATCTTTGCGAAATACAAAAGAGAAAAAAGAGCAAGGTGAAATAATTTTCAAGTCATTACAGGGATTTCCTTTCTCTCAATTTATTTCTTATTCTCTTTTTGTCTCTGCATTATGTGAACACTTTTTTAATTTTAAACAAAGAATTTAAAAATGTTAAAATTTAAAAACTACACTTTAAAAAAGTTATACTATTTGTAACTTAAATAAATCCATGTAGTCAAGAATTAATGTACATTATTGCTAATTACTCAGTAAATATTATTCCCTAAACTATGGAGATCTGAGGAATTCAAATAATATCTCAAAGTTATGATATCCTAGCACCATTTATCATTACCCCTAAATCCTTTTACATTATACACCCAGCACGAATATGAAGTCATAAAAGAGATATAGTGTGTAATTCAGTTCGTTGTATTATCTCGTCTAAATCTGAAATACGGGAACCGGCCATACTTGAATCTTTAACTATTTAAACTGTAAATCTTTCGAATTCGGTATACGTGTAAGATATCTGAATGAATCTACACAGAAATAAATTCCATAGTCCAATATTACGAGCGATCCTAAAAATAGCATCAGATCGACGTGTCATTCCTATGGTTTCAAGGGCGGATATTTTGCAGATGTAGTTTTATAGGTGCAATTAATCTAGAAATAATGTAAATGGCTGAAATTAATGATGAATTATAAACAGGTTTACTTATTTTTCTCACAATTAATATTATACTTAGAGAACGAATATTTTATCTGTGCTAGTTGACATTGACAGATCTATGCATCCTTCAAGAAGGCAATAGACGCAGTAATTGATTGTTATGGATGTAGTCTAATACTGCTCGTCGTTTTTCACTGTCAATGACAAATGAAAGGAATTTCATCTATTTAATTCACATAGTTTTAACTTTTTTATTAATATAAAAAAAACTGTAAGAAGCAAAACAAGTTTTAAGTTAACGAAAATTATATCATCATTCATCATTATCAGACCGGAAAGATGTTATTTTCTAGTTGCATCTTCAGCAGTGGCGCCACAGAATGCGGTGTCCGATACTTTAACTAGGAAATTTGGCGAGGTTACTGGTTTTGCAACTACCATCATTCATAAATGAGAAACAACTCTATGATATGTAGGTTAGATCTATGGCATTCGGGGGGGACTCACAGCTTAACTACTTATGTATATCCTAACTAGACTAACTGACTCTTACACACGTTACCTCCCAGTGTGATTATTAATTAAGATTATTATGCTACTGTTATACGTTGGATTATTTTGTGAATAAAATCAATATGTATTTTAATAATTAAAGTTTATAGGTATATTATATTTGGAAGTTTTACAATTTAATCCTAATAATTTAAATTTGGTCTCTATGGTTAACACTTATATTCTATTCTTGAAAGATATCTCAAAACGTCTGAACGAGATAACAAGATCATTTCATCTTAACCTAGTTTTTCAATGGAAGCCGACTATTGTTTCAGTTCTGTTCTTAAGTTTGCTTTGACTTCGTTATATAAAACGCTGTAAAGTTTTGATATTCAAGAAATTTCCACTCATCTTAATTCAATATCTCATTTTTTACTATCGAATTCGCGTTTCGTAAAATGCAAAAATAGTACATTTTAAATTTTTAAACGTTGCATTTAAAAAAGAAAAGGGCTTGTTTTAAAGAGAATAAAATATTTGGTATCAAGATATAGACATTGTTTCTCATGGATATTTAGAAAATAACAAAATAAAATAAAAGTAATAGTAATAAAATATATTTATAAAATTTTAATAAATATGCGAGCTGCTTCTTCTCCTATGCAGATTGTAAAATTAAATCAATGGAAAGGGTTAAATCAGGATTCTCGTAGCAATCTGTCACTATATTAAATTTCCATTCTACCAATGAGCCTACTATGCAGCTAAACATGGCCTCTTGGCCCTGTCTACCCCTTTAGCACATGATACTGTATCCCTATAAACATCACGTGTATAGGGAGTGTATCTCCCTATACCTACACTCAAAATATTGAAACTTCAATAAACACATCCATTTCTAAATTGGATGCAGTATGTCTGCAAACAGCCCTGCACTAGGACTGTCTGAGCAGTGCTATTTCTGTTTACAAACCTGAATATTTACTAAGCTGTTTCTTGAATATAAAATCACTGAGGATACAAATATTTGATAAGGAATTTTATGAATGTAGTTGGAAGCTCCGTTGATAGTTTTATTTGTAGTACATTTATATATATGTGACAATCTCCATGGTGTAACGGTTAATGTACACCGGTCTGGTCGTGATAGAAAAATACCTTTTTATGTTTGACCTGGATATTTAATGTATATCTATTTGGGATTTATTATAAAATATATATAGTGTTGATGCGAAATAAAATAATAACCAATATAGATTTCGTTTTCATCATTATTGGTACATTTCCTAAAATTCCCACTACAGTGGGAATTTCATAAAATGTATTATTAAATTGGAAAGCTATGTGAAATGCTGGAATTATGATAATTTAATTCGATAGTGAAGATCATAGTGGAGAAAAATCAATAGACGTTGTTGCTATACGATAGGGTTTATCCCAAAATTCAGAATATTCTTGTGTTGTAGAGACTCATCCATCATACGACGTCACCGATAGGGTTTATATTTGATCAGATCAGTACTTCGATGGATAGGGCCGATGATATATATCATAATTATAGTTGGGCTGGGAAACACACTTTGATACTTTTGGAAACTAATATCTAGTTGTTAATGGAAGTTAAGCTTAAAGGTCAAGACCGAATTTTTTGTCTATTATTGATGAATGATCGATTTCAAAGATAAAACAACTGACTTTTTTATGTATATATTATTTTTATGATTACTTTTTTTATTTTAGGTTATAAGTAAAATTTTGTTTATTTTATACAGGGCTTCGCTAATTCAGAATTTAGATTGCAATTTGCTGTCTGTCTGTTGCTTATTATGTTATTTTTAAATAATTATTAATACAATGCTTTAATGAAATTCAGCTGCGAGCTTTGTAGGTTAAAAACAAAAGTTGTTACAAACTACAAACCTACAAAGCTCGTTTTTACTCAATAAATAACAAGTTACTAACATATTTTCAACTCAGATTATATTCAAATCTATTGTCAGAAGATGAGGGTTGAAAATAATTAGAATAATTAACTTTTAATCTGGTAATTCCTTGGTCGTCTTCCGCACGGACCAGACGCGTTTGCAGTTATCAATGTCTTTATGATATTATGAGGGATCCAGTATTCCACATTCTTTCTAAAAATATATTCGATTTATTTATCTGGCATATTTCTTTCCAAGCGAAAGAATGAGTAGAATATTTTTTTTACCAGCATTTTTTTAATCTTTCAGAGCTTTTGACATTAAATATGGCATGCATAATATTCATGAAAAAAAGCCTACATTTTATATTTTCCATGTAATCCACAAAATAAGAACACATGCCTCATCTTGATTTATTCAATAAAGCATCTGGCACTTTAGTTATAATGTATTTACGTACGTACCAACTGTGATCGTAAAGATACAGTCTCACGACTTCAGCCCTTAAGGATTAGACAGAGCCAAGAGTCGCGAGACTCGAAGGCCACACTTACCAAAATGGTGAGCTTGTTTGTAGAATGGAAATTCATACTAAAATAGTGGCAGGTTGCTAGCCCATCGCCTATTAGAACAGCTTTTTCAAGACCTTTCCCTTAATTTACTTTTACAATCTGCGCGGGAAGAGTGGCAGAAGGCAATTTTTTTCGCTTCCAAGGTATTAAAGAATGGAAGAAACTGTGCACATAAAAAAACAAAATAGGAATAAAAACTAAAATAAGTTTTGTATATTCCACGCTACCTACTTGTCGACTGGTCTCATAATTATTATTTTTTCTGCTCCTTTACACATTTTGGTAGATTTTTTTAATAAATAATAAGTAAAGTTATTTAATATTTTACATATCTTATTAAAAAGTTAGTATATATTTTTTGGAATGGTAAATATTTATGTAAAATAATTATCACTAATTAAACTAGTGAGTATCATAAATGTTAATTTCAAAAGAATTATTTTCATATTTCAACTTTCAACATCCATCACTGTATAGTAAAAAATGCTGTAAAATTCAAAGTTGTATAAAGTAACTCACTTTATTCAAACATGAATATAACTAGAATAACTGTTATTGCTTTTAGTGTGACTGAAGCCTTTTGACCACGAAATCTAAAAAGTAAAATCATTCCCGCTTCAAAGGGAAAATTACAAAAGTTTTTGATGAATGTTACGCAAATGCAAAACGAACGGAGATGTGAGAATTATTGGACCAAAGTTTTACTACGTGGGTAGGGCCCACAAAATGCTTTCAAAAATATTAGGCGAAAAGACTAAAAAGTATATTCAAACCTACGCATTGAAAAACCGTCGCTATTACCGTAGCATAAGTAACTTTTGTTTTGATGTGCAGGTGACATTGCCTGTTTTATTATAGTGAAATATAACATTTTAGAAAATTTTAATTATTTTAATATTGAAATGAAACAAATTTAACGGATTTTATCGCGGTTTAATCACTACATACATTCCAGTATATTAATAATAATAATACAGACCAGAATATTAATAATTCTATTAATCAATCTTTAATTACAGTAAATAATAAGTAATATTAAGATATGAAGATACTGTTACAGAGAGAAAACAATACAAGCTTCATTATTTTGCTCAAAGATCTTGGATAAAGTTCTTCAGGCTATACATACTACATCATTATGATCACGCCTTTTTCCCCATAGGGTTAGGCAGAGACTAAATTCTTCCATTTACTATGGTCTGGACATACTTCCTTCGCTTCCTCTACATTCTTTTTCAGCCTGTTTTTATTACAAATCAAGAAGAAATAAAAGTGAGCTTGCAAGGAAGGTGCAACATGAGCTGTTAATTTTACATCACTAGAATTTCTGCCTCGAGCACGTGCCATTATTGATTTTACCCACTTTTTCCTTTATTTTATTCAACAAGTCGAGCCACCGTTCCTAACAGTTCAATTTCGTATTTTTTATTAATAAATTTTGCTATTAGTAATCGTATCAGCAGTTGATCTTGTCGCTTTGATATTTGTATAATGATAGTGCGATGGATCGAAACATAGGTAAAAACTACTCTGTGAGTTTCAATAATTGTGTTTTTTTTTCGTTAAGTAAGTGAATCAAATTACTTGTACTTATCCTTATTGAATCATCACTCAGTTTGGAGTTTTGCCAAAAATTGAAAAGTTAACTAAAACGTTGAATAGTTTTTTTTTAAAATTGTAACCTTAACATTCATAGTTTTAAGAGTCAAAAGTTAAATTACACTTGAATTGGCTCGTTGCCGGATTTATAGTTCCATAAATAAAATTCGGAATGCGTGAAATTGACCACTTCAGTAAATTGAATGATTTCCAAAATCAACAGCGTTTAAGCGGCATAACTCATAATTTTCGATCAACAATAAAGAGCTAAATTCACAGTCCCGAACAAAATCAAACAAAGTATCGTCTTCGCTGTAATACGTCATTATAAAGTTGACAAGTACTATGATCATCATGTGTATCATGTATTAGAAAATAAGTCTTAATGTGTACAAGATAAAACCATGTCAAACTAAAGAGTTGAAGACTTGGCCGTTTTGTTACCGTCACTAAAATTTCATAGGCATTCGTTCATCGTGAGTAAAACAAAAGGGCCACAAGTTTTATCTAAAATGTAGAGTTTATGAAGTTAGATCTGGTTAAATTAGGACGCATAGATCAAGCATGTTGGTTCTACATGAGAGCTGATCACTTTCATATAGATTATGGTGTAGTGTAGAGCTTGTAGTATTAGAGCGTGTAGCTTTTAGAGCTTGGCTTTATACGAGATCTGATAACTTTTTCACAGGGTAAGCTAAGACTCGTCTTGGCAACATTTTTACATAAAAAGGTTTTTGGTGGGATTACATTTTACAATTCATTCAGAATGTATAATATTAATAAAATAATATCTACATTTTTATAATATTTGGTCATCGCATCACGCGTGAAGGATTGGAACAATTTCGCAACTTTTTTGTTGTCGTGTTAATTATTACTCTTATATTAATAAAATTAGAGGAATAAAATAGGATAATATTAGAAAATATAAGAAAATTACATATAAAAAAAGCAAAAGCATTAATTTTACCTAACTGTCAGTTAATTGACGTATCTATTACTAATATAATATTTTTTTTTAAATATTGTAAAAGAAAATCAAATGAAAATGTCATATTAAATGATAACTTTTAACCTCCATTTCTATTGGAAAAAAATATTATTAATATAAATTATACTGCAAAAAGAAGGATTTCAAAAACGAACTCGATCTCATGTTTTATTGATGTGTTAAAAATTAAAATGAAATGCATTCGCAAAGTAGAAATTCTAACAAGACTGTACTGTACTGTAACTATTCAATTGTATATTCTGATAGCAATGTACAGTTGAACTGTACACTGCAGACAGAACATCGGCAATGAATATTTGAATCTGATTGTATCATTATTTGTTACTGCTACTTTTCGTTTTACTCAGCTCGGGTCGGGAACGTATATTAAAATAAGAACTACTAGTACTTTTGTAGAAAATGCGGATGAAACGTGATATTTGAGCAATTGTGATATCGCGTTGTATATTTTAAAAAAAGGTGCGAGTTTTCAACGAAAATTTTTTTATTTGATTCTTTATAAAAGTTACAATATCAATAGTATCTTTCAAGTATATATTGTGTATGTCATAAAAATAAACAATGTATATGATGAAGTTTAAAATGATAGTGAATTTAAAAATTTTACTGTTTCTATTGTGTACGTGTTTTACACTTATAGATTATAATCAATACAGCCGGCTTTTTTTGAGTTAGAACAGCTATTATTTATTCGACCAAAGTAGCCAAGCATAATCGACCTTAAAACCAATGAATATGTACGTACTACAAATTACCATTAAATTTTTGTGTATTTCAGCTACGGAAGCCGGTGTCGACGCTCTCGATCCCCGGCGCTATGAAGGCGTACTCGGGAGGGGGGAGGGACGCGGCGGGAGAGGAGGCCGGCGTCGCGCTGGTCGGCGTCCACAGCGAGTACCCTCGCTTCGGGGAAGAACGGGCGCTCGGCGGCGGCACGTACAAAGGCGGGGGAACAGCGAAGCACAAACCCAATATAGGATATAGGTAAGTGTCTGCAGTCATTGATATGCAATTGGTATTTGATGTCTTCATAAAATAGGATTGATTTGTATTATGAAGAAATGTTATTTCATTGTTTCTTATTCGGAAATTGTAATAATCTTAACAGCATAATAAAAAAGCTTTTCCGTAAGAAAAAGTATCGTTAAAATACTATTGTTAAGTTAAAATTACATTGTTCGTACTTGTTCGAAATAAACCATGGATCTATGGAATAAGTTCCCTTTGTTTATTGTTTTATAAGAGTAATTCCGTTTTAAGTCTAGTAATAAAAACACTTAACCCCATCAGAAAAGACTGACAAAACATTGTATAATAATTTTGCCTTATCAGAAAAACTTAATCGCTTAAATGTAAAGCGAGTATAAAATAACAAACGCCACTACCGTTACAGCATTAGCGTCTAACTCGATTGTGTTAATGGGAATACGAGTTCTTTGTACCAGCATTCGTGGCACTGAATAATTGAAAAGTGATACGGTCTTGTGTGACTATAAACCGATTAAGGCCATTAATGCCAAGAATAAGTTGGCTATCTGAATACATAATAATAGTTCCAAGCCAAGGGTTGTCGCGAAAGGAGGAATAATTGAAGATATTACAGGTGTCTATGGGTGGCGGTGATCACTTAACATCACGTGACCCGCCTGCTCGATTACCTCCTTTTTTCATAAAAAAAATAAATATTTTGCTTATCTTAACTGGAAATAGTTTGGATTTACTGAACATAATTTAAAGAAGTGAAGGTAGGAAGTAATTTGTCGACTTGCAAATCTATTAAAAAATAACATCTACGTACAGTATTGCGTCTTTATCTGTTACTGGAAAATCGAGAATCAAGACAAGCCAAGAATCGTGAGTAAAAAATAAAGATACCTTCGGTAACAATTTTGCTTAGGTACACACAGGATTGTAGTTACTATACTATGCCAGTTAAGAAGTTTTTCTCTGTGGCTCTCTGTTTTTTTTTAATGAAATAGGGAGGCGGGTCACGTGACGTTAAGTTATCACCGCCGCCCATAGACACCTGCAATACCCGGGGGATCACAGAAGCGTTACCGGTTTTTACTTCAAGATAACAAAAAAAAGTTCTTCTCGCATATTTTATAGACGAAATTAAACTAAAAGAAAGTTTTAAAAAACAACATAACCGATTAACTCGGACGTTAGAGTTGAAACAAAGAAAAACATACAGCACAACGCTAAGTAATAGCGGCCATATCATGATTAAATCGGGGGACAGAATACATATCACAGCTGTAGTCTACATGATTCATACCACCACCACAGACTCATTTCAAGTAGACCATGCAATTGTAGACCAGCCGTCAGTATATATACCACTGTCCATGACAAGAAAGCTTTCATCTATCGCTATTGTTGTTATGTCATTCTGTGTCTAAGTATTATAATGGTATCCCTGCAATAATGGACTCTCATAGCAAGTACTTGATGTACGTAGAAGATTTATTACTACTATTAAAGTAATACTTTGTGTAAAAGCGAATATGGCATATATTTTTTAGCATACCTTATTTAATTGGTCCAATGAAAATCAAAAATGTCTGCTAATGCCATATTGTCTTTTTATAATTACTCAAAGTGGCATTCCCATCTCTAAATTGCTCATGTGACATAATCGTTGGTAGATAAATAATGGCGCGCTTAGTTTCTGTAGTGATACGACAAGACTGGTTTACTTTAAATAAATCAGTGATGACCACGTAGCAGCACAAAAGCGGACATGATATTTTTCCACTAAAAGCCTCACTCGGTTTCATTTTAACACAATGGGACAGTGTGAACGCTACGTCGAAATAAATTCATCAGATATTGTACCGTAATATTTTATTTTCCGCTAACCTTTATACTTTTTATATTTTTTTTAATGCAAGAGATTTGTTGTTTTAAAAGAGGTTGGTCGAAAGTTATAGTAAAGCTGATTGAAGGAATTTGTGTGATATTTTTTAAGCTAATATTATTTTAGAATTAAGTCAGATAGTTATATTAGTAATTAAATTAAATTAAATTCGTTAAAGTTAGTAGGATATCGCAGTTTTATTTTTCGCAGCTGGAGATAATTTGTGGTTGTAAGATATTGTGGCTTGTAAAATGGAAAAGATTACAATTTTTACATTTAAAGTCGATGTAGAATTTATCCCGAACAAAATTAATTGCGCCCTGGAAAAATAAAATTATTATATTAAATAAGTAATTAACTTTCAAGAAAAGTAATCAAAAATTTTATAATTGTTTTTATAAGATACGTAAAAAATTCTTTTGAATATTAAAACTGGTAGGCGGACATCAAAGAGAATAAGAATTCCTTTTTATCGTGAGGTCAGAAATTTTAAATATGTTACGTATAGTAACTTATTAATACTTAGAACAATTTTATTAAACCGTGGCTATGTATGTACTTGAAGATATTGAAAAAGAAAAAGGCAATGAGTTTTTGTAGGATAATAATATAAGCCAAAATGTATTTTTTGGTCTGTATATTTTTAATTACATTAGGCAAGAACTATTGGACGTTTGATAAGGTTTTCACACACATTTGTTTCGTAGGTGACCTTACTTAAAATCAAGCTTTAAAAACATCTTGTTAAGCAATTTAGAACTCGAGGCATTGACAGTAGTAAGATACGCGCGAACGAACTCGCGATCAAAGCCTGACTTAATAACTAGTATTATACTATATAAATATACAGATACAATATCACTTCTTTATCCCATACGGGGTAGACAGAACCAAAAGTAGCGAGACATGAAATCCGCGCTTAGTAAAAGTATATAAGTAAATATATATTCAACGTGGTATGGAGTCACTACGAGTAGTGGTATGGAGCCACTACTTGTAGTGGTGTGGAGCTAAAGGTTTCTATTTAGCCTGTAGCACGAATGGGCTGGCTCGTCCGAGGAAGTACCACTCTCCCACAGAAGACCGACGCCTGAATGGCGGTTATCAGTCGTCGTGCTCCGTCCGGTGAGTGGTAGAGCCGGAGGCCCAATTTCGCCGCCCTCCCCAAATGGGGAGGGTGGATGTTTTTTATAGGCCGGTAACGCTTCTGTAACTCCGCGGGTGTTGCAGTTGTCTATGGGCGGCGGTGATCACTCAACATCTCGTGACCCGCCTGCTCATTTGCCTCCCTCTGACATAAAAAAAGTAATAGAAAAAATATTGCACTTCAATATTTTTTCTATTACTTATTTAAATATTTAAGTACAGTAATATATAATATAAATCATGCATAACAGTAATCTAATACGAAAATAAAATGACTGAATCCTTTTTATTTTTGCTTTTAACGTAAATATAATGAATTGTGAAATCATGAATTTTTATTTGGCTCGCAATTTCATTATCAGGGCCAATGGGCCGTGCATCCATTCATTTGAATATTCAGGTCCCCTCACTATAAATCTTATTTTCACAATTTCATCGCGGTGACTACGATGGAAACGTATTGTAATTTCACTTCGCTTAACATTTTTATAATGAGTGAAATTGTGTCAATATTGGCCTTATCTTTTTTATGGTATATAAAGCTGAGTTGTTATTTTTTCATTTGATGCTAGATTGTCTAACTTTACAAACCAACTAGGTACTTTTTTCTTGTAGATATAGAAAAGGAAATTAGGGGAATCGGCTATAATGAACCAAACTAGGTACTTTTTTCTTGTACGTATTGAAAAAGGAAATTAAGGGAAATGGCTATAATGAATCTTCACTCCACTAATTATTATTGGTGGAATGGAGGTGGGAGTTTCAGATAAATAACAGATTGCTTACCCACCGCCTATGAGAAAAATTTCCAGTTAGAAGACGATTTTAAGCTTTTTCCCCTTGATTGACTTTTTCAATCTAGTCAGAAAGAAAAGTGGCTGACAACGTCTATTATTCGCTCCCAGACCACCAACATATTTCTAAAATATAATCGTTGGTAATAAATATTAAAGTTTGATACACTTTAATATTCATTAGCAATGATGTTTTTTTTGATAATGTAACGTGTTTTTTTGGTGTCCAAATTATCTGTATTGCTAAAATATGTGCATGATTAAAAACAGTTATATTCTTTTATTGGTAGTACAAATGCGAGTACAGATGCAACGTTCATTAAGTAAGACTCGGGGGCTACATAAGTAACGTACTCGTACATAGTAGAAATAAAGTCTGAAATCCGCCGAGTGTATTCCTTCGAGATCAGAATTCATAAGTAAGGTATCAGCATGTACAGTCAACAGACATCAACTTCACTTCATTGAAAGCTAGTTTCCTATTACCACAACAGAATGATCTATTAAATAACTTGATATGAAGGCGGCTGTACTATTCGTCCGTTTATCTCACATTTAATGTCAGTTTGATTTACTTGTTTTGAAATAAACGTTTAGATAACGTATGTTCCTTCAATGTTTATGTCTTGTTTTTCTATTTTTATTTCGTGTAATAGCTGAATAACTTTCATAACTTTTATTATACTTATATTCATATCCAGTGCGACATTTTGTTCAATGACATATCATAAAGGTCAAACTAGTTTCTAAGAATATATCCTAATGGTTTCTTAGAACTTCCAATTCTAGAATATTCCTTATTTGACAGATTTACTTTGTCATTATTAATATCATCAACTTCAGTGTATATTAGTGTGATAATTTGAAATATGAATAATCTTTTGCCTCAAAAAAGATAAATAAACGGTTGAATGACAAGCGGTTACGCACCATTATTTAAATAAAATGCAAAAAATCACATTTGTTGTATGAGAGCCCCCTTAACTATTTCTTTTATTTTGGTTTTTAGTATTTTTGGTTGAAGCGATAACAGAAATACACCTTCAGTGAACATTTCCACTTTCACGGCACATGAGATACAATCTGATGACAGACAGAAAACGAAGTCCTACTAATAGGTTACCCTTTGGGTACGGAACCCTAAAAGGTAAAATGTCATGTAACGTTACATTCTAACAATGTCCACACCAACTAAGAACAATTTAATGACTACTAAATGTTTAACACAGCCTTGAACGTACGGAAATAGCCTGCATCAGGGCCGCATCGATTTTGTTCGTTTTCAGAATTATTTAAGTGCATACGCCTTCTTCATACACGACACGAACTACGGCATTCAAAACCTAGGTTCTTGTTCCTTACAATTAATCATTAGTGAAAGAAAATTCTAAACTACTCTACACTTTGTACAATCAAACTTAATTATTTTATAAGCATGTTTTGGTCAAAGAGCTACGGGGTGTACCATGCTGGGTATCACACTATTTGTTTGTATTGCAAATGTGGAAATTCAACGTCCAACTAAGGATGACGTTGGAAACGTCAATTTGACTAAGGAATGGAGGCCAAGACTAGGACGATGACCCGCAGGCTGATCACCAACACGCTTTTTGGCTTTTTTTATAATTTGGCGTAAAAGCAAGGGACAAGACTGGCACGGAATCATGAGAAACCTATGCCCAGCAGTAATATTTATAATATCATAATCATCAGTATAACCTGATGATTATGATATTTTCCTTAAAGATTTTTTGCTCGTATATTAAAAATGTAAATAAAGTAACACTATGTTTATTTATAAACTTATTAATAAAATGAATTCTACTGATCTAGCTTGAGGGTAGAATAAATTTTATAGTTTGACTTTCTATTTAGTAAGAACTAATATATTTTATTAAAATTTTAATTTTACGATGTTAACTAACAAAATAAATATCCACTAGATACAATAATGTTACTGAGCTTAGCAAGACTCCGGAATAAAATTTTGTGTATCATGACCAAATGCACAATAAGCTTGTTAATTCAATTCAGGAAAGTCCACTAAATATGTGAAAAGATTTTAGACAATGTCGTGAAAATAAATACATTGAATAATTCCAATCAAATCTTTTCGTAAATAATAAAGTATAACTTTTCACACGTACCAATATAATATCGAACATTGCATAACTGTCTTATAATAATGTAATTTTCTTTTCAAAGTCATTCATTCGAAAAATCAGGATACATTAAGCGGGGGAAATCACGCAACAATCACAGACTAAGGCGATCATCAATAAGGATTATCCTTAATTCTGAATGTAGCGTCGGAAATTGTTTCAATCCAACGTTTGTTTCTCGACTTCTTTATATAAATTCCCATTAGGATTAACCCCAACTACTAAATACGACCAATTTAATTGTAGTGCCACCAATATAAACTTTAACATCACTTGCATTGTATTAAATATATTTCTCATTTTTTTAATTTGCGCCTTTCTTATTTAGTATGTGAAAATATAAATTATAATTATTAAAATTATATAAAGTAATAGTATCAAAATTATAATTACTTTATGAGATGATAGATTTACATGATAAGTATTATATATAAATAAATATAAAATGAATGGATGTTATGTTTTGACGAGCTCCGTTGTGTAACGGTTAACATACTTGACCGATACTCAGAAGGTCCCGGGTTCGACCCCCGGTCAAGTCATGATGGAAAATGACCTATTTCTGATTGTCCTGGGTCTTGGATGTTTATCTATATATGTATTTATTATAAAATATAGTATGGCTGAGTTAGTATCCCATAAAACAAATCTCGAACTTAGTTTGGGGCTAACTCAATTTGTGTGATTTGTCCCTACATACATATTTATTTATATTTATAAAAAAAATGACGTGATAAGTACTGTATAAATAAATAAAAAAAATATAGGGATATTATGAAGGTAAATGTCAGGATATATGCCAATATCGTACGTACATTGAAGTCGATAAAAAAGACCTTTTTATAGATGACTTTTGGTTTGTTTCAATTCAATTAGTTTCAAATGGTCGTGAATTTCAATGTAATTTTTTTTGTTTTCAGATTAGGTAGAAGAAAGGCGTTATTTGAAAAAAGAAAACGAATAAGTGACTATGCTTTAGTAATGGGGATGTTTGGTATTATAATAATGGTTATAGAAAATGAACTATCAAGTGCTGGTGTGTATACTAAGGTGAGAGTTTTTTTAATATTTAATTTTTTAATTGATGTTTATGTCTGACGACCTTAATCTAGGTTTCTAATTTTTAACGTTACAAATACATTTTATTAAAACGTTTATGTAATCGGATTGAACATTAGCAACGATTTTAACGCTATTCATATGTTAAGTATATTTTTAGTGTTCATATTTTTTCTATACTCTTTCCAGGCATCAATATATTCCCAGGCGTTAAAGACGCTTATATCAATGTCGACTGTGATTTTACTTGGCCTAATCGTCGCGTATCACGCTTTAGAAGTACAGGTTAGTTGCATTTACCTTTTTTTTAACCAATGGTTTTAAAATTCTTCATACTTTTTGAACTCTGAAACGTTCTGAGTTATATGTATGTATAAATTTTGGCTTTGTTAGGTTAAATTAATGCCCCTAAAGGCATGCATTGCCAAAGATGAATATTTGATTAATTTAGTTTTATTTTAAAAAATAAAACTACTACAAAATCAGATTATGCATAAGAATCAAGGAATACAAATAATTCAAATAACAAGCAATTTTGTTTTTTAAATATAAATAATAGATACAACCACTATTTATGACCGTTTATTGAAAGTCCTGTCATCTCTATATGAGCACGGCATTCATTTTCAAATGAAAAGGGTTAAGCTTTTTTATCTAAAATTTATTCGTACTAAAGATTATTATAAAACTGAAAATATTCTATAAAATATAAGATGTCCTATTCAAGTGACGATTTTTTTTATTAGTGCGGCTTTGACTGAAAAAAAAACTAAAATGAAAAACAAGAAAAAAAAATTTCTACACACTTCAGCCGATTTTATTCTAAGGTCCAAATCTATCTTGTCCTTTGTCGCCCTATACGCCTCAATGCCAAGACCATGAGTATGATTCTAAAGAGATTGTAATTTAACGCCATTTATTTAAAATATTTCAGTTATTTATGATAGACAACTGCGCTGACGACTGGCGGATAGCCATGACGTGGCAGAGAATAGCCCAAATAGCTCTGGAGCTGGCAATCTGCGCGGTCCACCCTATCCCCGGGCAGTACACCTTCACTTGGACTACAAAATTGGCCAATAAAGGAGGAGTCATCGGAGTAGAAGTTGTAAGTAGTTTTGTAAAAGTAACCATTCTGGTGACAGTTATTGCTCGAAATTTTATTTAGAAATTTGGTTTTAGCTCGATGTTCGATGTTCTTCTTTTAAATTTATTGACATAATACGTTATTGTTACCTAATCTTCCAACGGACATTTTGATCGCTATTTTTTAATCATTATTTATTTTTTCTTAAGCTAAAGATACGTTATGCAAATTGTTTTTATAAGGTTCTATCTTATTATGATTTGCCAACTGACATCTTTTTAAATTTTCTCCATAGGCCACAATGTATAAGCAAATTCAGGTCTGTATTACTTGATTGAATTCGAATGTTAAGAGTTCAAAGTGATGTTAGAAATCCTTGTGTTGAGCATGCATTGTCATAAAACGTGCCTTATTGACTTATGGGTAGTAAGTCGTCCCATTCTGCGATCACGGCGATTGTACTCATAAAAAACTACTTATAGAAAGACTAATTGAGATCACGTGATTTTTTATGAGGTAACTTACTAAGTACACTAAGAGTTTTATTTATGAGAATTGCCTTGCCTTGTAATTGGCAGTAAATAGTTCAACCGTGTGCATTAAATCAAAATATATAGTTTTAGTATGTATGGAAACATTAATATAGGTATTAGCTAATGCCCGCGTCTTCGTCCGCGTAGATTTTATGAAAAATTATATCCCTCGGGAACCATAGATTTTTTCGGGATAAAAATTAGCCTATCTTTTATTCTAGGTCGTAATCCATCTCTGTACCTAATTTCATCTAAATCCGTTCGGTAGTTTTTGTGAGATGCGTGTACAAACATACATACACACAGACAGA
>JADGIL010001720.1:41182-55081 GCA_020352625.1 Cactoblastis cactorum
TTTTATTATATGTATAGATGTTCAAAGCAAATAAAAAACTCTGTGTTGTTATTTTTAAATTACGCAAGATATTTTTTAGGATTCCGTATTCAGTTAAGTGGTATTTAGTGACTCAGTCCGATTGAACTATGGAAACAACTTAGGAGTTTTAATAACTTAGTTGAGTTAGTATCATTAACATATTTTGAATGAAAATCTAAAATAAATGTGTTTAATTTTCTTATTCAAAGATGATTCTTGTAAATCAAAATTGTGTGTGTAAGTCGTGGGATGAGACGATCAACTATTCCTTACTCGTATGTTGTTTGTATTTGTGAGTGATATTTTAAATATGTGTATGAATGTAGTATTTGTATTGAGTTGAAATTTAATGTAGTCTTGTCAAACATGGATATTTGTAATCAACTAGTTTATGCCGTGGTGTCGTCCGTGCGTAACATATTATTGTAAATATATCGAGTTTAAAATGGCATTAAGATGAAACCTACTCCAGTTTTTAACTTAAATCTTCTTCAATGCAAATATAAAAACTGTATCAAATTAAATTTAGTAGGTATTGCGTGATGCGCATACATAGAGAAATAAGTACAATCAAAAGTTATTATCTATGGTTATCTGAGGCTTACAATAATTTTTTTTTAATGAATATCTCCCTCAATCAGTGAAAATTTTATAATGTGTGAGTGTCAATGTTAAGTAAAAAATCAAGTTATTACTTTCCAAATATTTATTTATTTTTGTCTAACTGTACACTGTCTAACACTACAATCTTTAATGTAATACATATACTGTAACTACACAATTTTAAGAAAAATATAAAAAGTCAGTTGCTGTTGTATATGACCTAGATTTAAAAGTTAGTTATCTATTGTTTTTTATTCACTTTTATTTATTTAACGATTGTGCGAGTGAATTTTCGTCGTCTCTTGTTTCCAATTTATTGATTAAAACACTATCTATGTGTTTTACGTTTTCATTGTACGTAAGATTGGTTCCGTTTAAAAAGTTTATTAGTTAATTTAGTAACAAAAATACATATGTTGCATACATTTTTAACGGGACTAATTTTCTGTACACCAAAAAAAGTTTTTTTAAGATCATCGGTATAAATTAGAATAAAAATGAAAACCTTTACTAGAATAAAAGTCACAGTTAAAAAAATATCATTTGCAATTCTAAGATCTTATATTTTAACATTGTTTATATTACTAGCAGAATAATTTTTGCATAAGTAACTATTCAGTTTTTCAGTTTATAATTATATTAAGTAAAGTTGAACATGGAATAACGTAACAATACTTTATTTTGTATGAAAATGCATAGGTAAGATAAGCGAGTTCTTTAAAATTTGACTCAATCTAATGAACGTATCGTACAGTAAACAGCACATTAACCTATCCAAATGTATTACAAAACCACTATTACCGCAGCATAATTACTATTGCAGTATAACTTGACATGCAGATGACTGTACTCGATTTTAGATTTCATAGGTTTTTGTTTTATTAATTATCTTTCCTCCCATTCCAGGTTCCGTACGACGTCACACTGTCTTTGCCGATGTTCTTTCGACTGTATCTAATATGCAGGGTTATGTTACTTCACAGTAAATTGTTCACTGATGCTTCATCTAGAAGTATAGGAGCTTTAAACAGAATTAATTTTAATACTAGGTGAGTTTAAAGTAAGAATATCACTTACAAAAGTTATGACAAATTCTATATGAAAGAAAATATTTTTCATTATAACTTTATCGCCTCGTATAAGATTTTTAATCGTACCACGAATTTTCACTCAAACAAAGAAAATTTTAAGATATTCCTTATCAAGTTATTTTAAATAGGTAGTGTAGCAGTATTGTCTCAAAATTTAAATATATTTCGAATTTATTTAAATTTTATCAAGTAAGACGCTCGTACGACGTTACAGTAAGATTTTTTATTTACAAGCCAACCCGTGCTCTATTCTTTAAAATATAGCTTAGAGCACTCTTGAGCAATGTAATTAACTCTTGTGAATGAAATTTTCATGATCGGTTCAGTATTTGCAAATATTAGTCCTTACAAACAAACAAAGCTACAAACTGTACCTCTTTGTAATATTAGTAATAATAAAAAAATTGCTTGCTTTACAGGTTTGTTTTGAAAACTCTAATGACTATTTGTCCGGGCACCGTGCTTCTAGTTTTTATGGTATCTCTATGGATCATAGCTAGCTGGACTCTCAGACAGTGCGAAAGGTTGGTATCGCCATCAAATATAAATTCACATCATCATTTCTTTTTTGCAAATTTAAAAAAGTTTACCATGAAGACTGCTAACGAAGAATTCTAAATTTGGCAAGTGATTTTCTACATAATTTAAGCCAATAATTATAAAAATATTCATAATAAATCACCAATGTACGCTTGTATTATTTTTCATATTGACATCACATGTTACAAAGTTTGAATCATGTTTAACGATATCACCGATGTAACTGCCTTTGTGGGCATGCTGTTGCTTTGTTGTACTGTGGCGTTGTATATTCGTTTGTAATGCTTCTTCAACCCACTGTTTTTATTTCTTCAATGTACCTACGTTTATCGAACATTACAGAAGCGTTAGTAGTGACGCTAGGCTCATTCATCACAAGAGAATACAAGAGTTTGACTTTGAATACTTTCGCAAATGTAGTTTTATAAAAGTAACACGAATGCTCTGATGTAAATTGTAAACTAGTATATGTTTAGATGTAGTCATAAAGTAAACAAATTCAATGTTGTATAATAACGAAATGGACGCTTTTTGTGATCCAGTAGTATATGTAGATAATTTGTTTTGTAACAGTCGCACAAGTCGCATCAATGTGTATGATGCTAAGTAAATGTTGAAAGAAATGCTAAAATATTTTGATGGCACAGTATTCTAATAATAATTTATATTCTATAAACCATTGCAAGCTTAGCTCACAGATGACACGAAAAGAATCAAAATTAACGCACAAAATGGCTCTAACACAAGACACATATAGATAAGCTTCTAACTGCGTGCGGATGTGAGCACCAGGCACTGCACAATTCTCATGTTCATGCATTTATACCTTATCTTGAAGCAAAAACCTCACACTTGTGTTTCTTGAATATCTTTCCTGCAAATCTGTCTTTTGAACGTATTCTGTGTCATAAACGATACTTTAGACAATTTCAAAATTGACCTCACGCATGGCTAAAAGTAATTGTTTCGTATCGAAATCTGTAAGTGTTTAGATATGCACGTTGTTTTTAAGTTCAACAATATATATTTGTTGTATTTAAAATTATCTGTGTAGAAAATTTATTTTTTATTCTATAGGCATGTCAGAATGTTTGGTGATTCCAATGTATGTTTAGGTATCTGTTTAATATAGTTCAAGATTGTTGTATCATTTGTTCAGAACATTTGTCATTTTAATACTTGCATTAACAGATGCCGCATAGAATAACGATCTATTGTTTCATCTTTATCGTATGATATTGATTTTAACATTTTTATACGTACATTGATCTGGTAGAATACTCGGTTATCTTGTGGTTCTTGTCGGGCATTTTGGCTCCCAGGTTCCACGATGAAGACCATGCCAATTTGCTAAACTCAATGTGGCTGACGGCTATAACCTTCCTCTGTGTTGGCTACGGAGACATAGTCCCCAACACATACTGCGGCCGTGGCATTACTCTCACCTGCGGTATGGTGGTATGTATTCCAAAGTAGGATATTTTTGGGTTAACTGAAACGATTGTGAGTTTTAAAATTAGTTAACGTCATTTCTCTAAGGCAAAGCAAGACTTGAACAAATTCAGTCATTTATTCCATGTATCCACAGAGACTTGTGTTGCCTTGGGAGCACAGTATAGAAAAGTAAAGGTGAGCCATTTTATGTGTTAACGATCACAAAATTGAAGCAATTTCACGATTCAATGGTTGTAAATCAAAGTCAAACTCTTTTATTACAGTAACATTTTGTATACTTATCTCTCTATGATTTAAATCTTTTAATTTTACAATTCTCACTTTGTGCACTGGAAAATACTTTTCTTTAGTAGGTAGGCTCTTTTCAACACTCGTTTAGCGTGGGTTTTATTTGCCATTGCTAAATCTGAAGGGTAGTCAGGTTCTTTGAGTAAAATAGTTGAAATTTATTGACGATTCAGGTTTCACGATGAAGAACACGCTAACCTACTGAATGCAATGTGGCTTATTGCGATTACGTTTCTCTCCGTCGGTTTTGGTGACATTGTGCCAAACACATATTGCGGTCGAGGTATTGCTGTAAGCACCGGCATTATGGTAAGTTCCCTACAAGAAACCTATATGTTTGTGTTGACTGACACGTGTTTTAAAAGCACACTTTCTAAATCTAAATTTTCACGCAAAAATACCAACGCTTGATGTTGGAATGTTTTCGGCTCTTCAAATCTGTTTTACCTATAAATTGTTCATGTTTAATGGAAGTCAGTCAACACGATTCAATGTAACAGACGATCACACATTACACTAAATGCTTCACACATAATGTTAATCAACGCTAAGTTCACTAACTTTGGTGTAATAAATGTTATATGTAACTTATTAAAATGCCTGTAAAGATATCTAAGTAACTGTGATTTCAATCGATGTTGGTACATGTAAAAGCAACAATTTATTTCCTATACACATTTTGTTACATTCCACAATATTTGTACCTACACTATTATGACAATTTTTTGAATGTAGGAAATTATTTATTTTATAACCAATATTTTTTTTCGAATATAATTAACAGACAATATTAAAATATTTGGATTGTCTCAATTTACAGTTCGGTCTTCAGTGATTTTTGAGTAAATATACGTCCATTTCCCTGTTAAACCAGCTATTAGTCAGTTTATATTTTGTAGAATGGAATGCTTCATTTCTCCTTACTATTCTAGTTCTATCTTCACTTGGATATTTCACTGAATTTGCACAATGAGTTTGTTTTTGTTTTAAAATGGCTCACTTTTCCTCTAATTATTAAATTATTTTAATAAGGAAGTATAAATATAATATAATAACTGCACCTAAATAGCTATTTGTGTTGTTGAAGATAAAACATTAATGTTTAATGGAAGTAAACGTTGAAAAGTTTTGTGCACTTATTTAGATGGAAATGCACTATTTGGAGAAAACTATCACTATTTTAAGGAATCAAACTATTATAATAAAGTGAAAATATCCGTAGAAGTGGCACCCTCATTCAAATATAAAATAGAAAAAGACATTTTGAAATAGATAAATAAAATTTTTGAGAGATGTTTATAAAATAATTTTAAATAATATATAGGTAAAACGCTTTATGATTATTATTTGAAAATATTGATTTGAGGGTACCATCATACATTAGGAATTTAACGAAAATTGATAATAATAGCGTTAAATATCGTTGACAATGTGTTATCAACGATTTTTGTACTACACTTGTTTTGAAAATGTTTTGCATTTTAGCACAAAATATGCCTAATTTAAATAAGAACTAAGTTGAATATAAATAATCATTAAAAATGTAATTCCTTTACCATCAAATAAGGAAGGCAATAGAAAGATAATCGATAGATTGTTCAAATTTTTAATATACAGTAGTTTAATTTGCGTTGCTACTACTATTTCTGCTGCCTTCGTTTTGCATAAAGTAAAAAATAATAATGATAAATAAAATGTTTAAAAAAGCACATAGCCGAGAAAATAGTTTATTTTCATTTTAGCCTTCAATGCCTTTTTGGAATGAGAATATTCTTGAATGCTTATACACGTTCGCTTGCATTCTACATTAAGATATTCACTTAACAGGGAGCTGGATGCACAGCGTTATTAGTCGCGGTTGTTTCAAGAAAATTAGAATTAACTAGAGCCGAGAAGCACGTTCATAACTTCATGATGGACACACAACTTACTAAAAGAGTAAGTATTACTGCGCTAAAGTTCATCACAATTATTGTTGATCTAATTAACAGGGGGCGGGATGTACTGCACTGTTAGTGACTGTCGCCTCTAGAAAGTTAGAGTTGACTCGAGCGGAGAAACACGTACATAACTTCATGATGGAAACGCAACTCACAAAAAAGGTAAGGTGACTGTTACTGGAGTAACAAGGAGTAAGGTAAGACAGTACGGCCAGGGCGCTAACGAATATTGCTTTATTGTGTATATAACTAACAGTCTTTGCAATAATACGTGACGTCTGCCAATATACCATATGACCTTTTATCCACTAGGCAACATTGACGAGCAATTATTAGTGCTACCTTACTCTTTTCAATTAACTTTAGTGAAATATCATATCGTGCATTTCACTCTTGTGAAAAGTACTGAGTGAGAGAGAACGGGTAATCTCGCCCGTCATTGCTTTCTATGTGGCGAAAAAGCTACAAGCTAACATTTGACTAATGAAATAACATTTTTTATTTGTACCTCACTTTTAATAATAGCTAACATACCAAATTCTCACATTAATCACGTTTCTAAACCTAATACACAAATAAATACAATTGTAAATGTAAATTGGTATATAGCTTTGAATGCATATCACGTAAGTACGATTGCGGTGAACATTTTTGTTAAGACAATATGACGCTAATATATATATTTTTTACATATTTCAGCTGAAAAATGCTGCAGCTAATGTTCTTCGTGAGACGTGGTTAATATACAAACACACAAGACTTGTGAAAAGGGTACATCCTGGACGGGTCAGAACCCACCAAAGAAAGTTTTTGTTAGCTATCTACGCGTAAGTACATGGAATTAAATGTATTAGGTAGTATAATTGGAAATTTTAATAGCTCAAAACAGTGAATACAATATGTTTTTAATGAACAGAACAAAAAAATATATGTCTTGAAATTCATAGACATAAATGATGCTAAAATTCTAAAAATTTAACGGATCGCGAGCGTATTAATTAGTTTTATATAGAAAAGACATTGGATTATCTAAAATAAATTGTGATTGTTGCAGATTACGAAAAGTAAAAATGGATCAAAGAAAATTAATGGACAATGCCAACACAATAACAGATATGGCAAAGGTAAGCTAAATTTAAAGTATTATGTTTTGCTAATGCTACACTGCCGTTAACACATCCATTTAGATTTTAGTAGCACTTTTGGAATGCATCCTTATATTTGTGACCTTTTGATGCTAGATGAAAATTTTTATTTGTGGTAATGAAAATTAAAAAATATATATTGGTTTTATAGTACGATATTACGGTAAGAACAGGTACGAGTTAATAATAGTGTTATTAAATTTGGTAATGAAATACCTAATACCATATTTTTTCAAAATTTCATACATCATTCGCTTAGCGCATGATCCATTGATGAATTAGTAATAACCCATCCCCTTTAGAAATTGCATGATTTAGAGTATGAAATAGTTTTTGCTAGAAATATCGACATAACACACACAAGTAATACATACATACATTGTACATCGGACACGTTCTGTCAGGCAAATTTATACTTACACTGAACAAGTACAGATATCACAAAAATGTATGAGTTTGGTCAACAATGGGCAAAGAGCAACAAAGCTATTGATACTAGGACCCCTTTCTATTTCAGACTCAGAATACGGTGTACGAGATTGTCTCTGATATGAGCACGAGACAAGATACAATCGAAGAGAGGCTGACTAGTTTAGAAGAAAAACTTACTACGCTACAAGTACGTAACGCCTTAATAAATACTTATCAGATGTTCTAGATAATATTTAACTATATCCGGCTCGAAGGGCCAAAACCGACAGGCCTTTGTATGTAGGGTTTCCGAACATGTAGATTATTGTCGAAATGCATGATGATAGATTCACTGGCGGGAAGATGTTAATAAAAATGTCATATGAATCTGTCGAATTCGATTATTACACTAAATTTAAAATAAATTGCTATTGTCAAGGTACCAAACGTAGGTTACACGCAGTACTATTAAGGTGAATATGTTGCTATACATGCATCCGCATCCGTGTAGCCTGAACACTCTCGTCTCTATATGATTTCAGGAACAAGTAAACACATTGCCAGATGTGGTGGCGCGGTGTCTGCAGCAATGCTGGGAGCGCGCAGAGCAGCGGAGGAACTTCCTCCATCCTGACACAGCCGCCGTGCCTACTCCACCATCGTCTTCTATCGCACCATATGCTAGGTATCTCCATGGATAGATTTTGCATAACAATTTTAAATGACATGATGTGTTCGTATTATATTTTTCAGCAGATGGATAGATAATCTGTCATCAAAATGAATCTAAACTGAATCAACGATTTACAAGGTCTTCATTACATAGTACTACTTCACTAGTAGGTTTGGTTTTTATGGTCCGTTATATTCACATTACTTAAGCTGAGGTAATTCGTACAAGCGCAGTTGTATTATCTTGTATTAGACATTTCCCTCAATTCTAGTGAATTTGCCATAGCAAAGACCGCCAGCAGCAAATATGAAAACCAATTTATCTCCATGAATATCGAGACTATAGAATAGTATATAAAACTACTAAATACGTATGAAACATCTAGAACGACGGCGTCAGCATCCCACCCCTGGCCACCCAGTCCGGTGCTGCAATCAGCGACGCGTGCGCACTCCGCGCCTGAGAGCACGAGCGCGCATTCGCCCACGCCGCACTCCGCGCACGCGCCGACGCACGTGCCCACTCCAGCGAGCCCAGCGCCGCACGCGCGGCCTCCGCTGCCCAGCTGAGTACCGCCTTCCAACTCCGAACTCCTCTGCTGAACTCGACGAAACTCGGCGCCCGTCCTCTGACCCCCCCTCTATCAAGACTACGAACCGATTGGCTTGTCGGGAAAATTGTTTCATTTAGTCCGAGCTCTTGATTTACGAAAGGAAACCGATAGATATTAAAGTTTGATATCACATTTATATGTATTAGCTTACTGACATCAAAACTGTTCAGGTTCTTTATTATATTTTGATGTAATGTATTGATCCTTAAGTAACATGACTTGTTTAAAACGTTATCTGTATTTATTGTATCAATAAATTTTAATTAAAAAAATTATTTGATTTTGTGGATATGTGGAACAAGTGATATTTTAATTTTCGGTATTGAACACGACGAACGGTCAAGAGTGATGTTTTTTTTCTATTCGATGGAAAGAGACAATGATATGATTTTCCCGATATGCCGAAGGACCACGCCGCGGTGCAAGACAAGGCCAGCCGTAGTTTTCTTCGCTGTTCCCCAAGTTTCGGATGTGCCAGACTGTTCTTTAGTGATATTGTTTAGATAGTGAATGAAATGCGGCGGGAGGGACTTGCTGTTGTGATTATACAAAATGCTTTATCAATAGACGCTTTAGGTAATACATTAGATGATATTTTGAGTACATTATCAGCATTAGCATAATTAGAAGGGCATTGCACGTCCGATCACGTTTTATCTACAATTCAAGGAACCAAATTATGTACACTGTTTTGTAATAACTTCGTGTGTTTTTACTAAAGTTAACTGTGAGTTATTCTGAAGTATTGAGAAATCTGTTTAAGCAACGAATTCCCTACTTAAGTTTTCAGAGATTTCTTAATGATACAGAAATAGAAAATAGTGCAAAATACATAGCAGTATAGGCCAATAATTAGTTATTACTCTTCATAAATTGCATTCAGAAATAGATTAAAATATGTTGATATCATACGCATTTATACTTGACATGAAGGTAGAATCCAATTTAGATAGAAAATTAGTAGATTTTGTTTCTTGTTAAAATAAATGAAGATCAAAAAATCATTTACCATTCCTTAAAAATATCTATTATTATTTATATATTTTAATTTAAAAAAATGGTCTAAATAACTTTAATTCAGAACCGAAGTAATGCCAGCACAAAAAAATAACCTATCAAGTTGAAATTAATCTCATAAATTGTATGAATCTGTATACAGACTAGGCATAGATGATAATAAAATTGTTACTACCTGCCTATTGACATGTAGATTGTAACATTTTTTAAAAAATAGTTTAAGTGAAGCTTTGTATAAGACATAAGATTGATGGCTGTCTAAATAGTGCCTAAAACACTACGAAATTTCGATAACTCAGTTTTATTATCCTAATAAATTATGAAGTGTAAATAAGTAAGTAAATTTGAGGGCAAAATATACTTATAGCAAATATCTGACTTTGTAGCGGTACAAGGATGTGTGATGGGATCAATTTCTTTGTACATTGAATTTTTATTTCTTTTCATTACTTCAATCTATCAACAAAATTAGTTTATTCTTTACGGAGATACTACTTAGAAAAAGTGAAAATAATAATTTTTTCACGTCTAATTGCTAGTCAAAAAGACCAAGTATTCAATAATGATATGTTCAGTACTGTTACCAATTCTGTTATCCTGGTATCAACTGAGATGAGTACGAAAGGATATAACGATCATATCTTTAAAATAATGTTACTGCATTTATATAATAATATAATCATCTTTTCTAACACAATTGATATCGGGATTAATACTTCCCCTTTCAATGTTACTTTTATTTCCAATAAAATAATTAAGTAGAATAAAAAATCTAATCCTAATAAGACGTTCGTATTCAAAACACCAACTAGTAATATTAGATATACGTTTTATAGTATATTATTAAATTTCTTGCATTATAATTACAAAGTAAAATACCTTACCCCTTTATCTAAAACTTTTTGCTAATATTTCATAACAGTGTTTAAATATCTACTTTTTAATCCCTAGTTATTGTAACTACCTCGACATTTTTACAAGTCATAGGTACATTTTTATCAAATTATTAAAGTGTAATAACTGCCATTGAATACATTGTAATAGCGACCACAATAGAAAACCGAAACGTTACCGTAAACGTATTTATGTTAAAATTTATTTCATTTCATTTTATGAAAATATTATAAAAAATTTAAATTATTTGTGAGTCGTAAACAATTTCTTTTCACGATTTATGGCTTCGTCTACCCCGTGAAAAGTAAAGACAGTCAGTTTCACGATTCAAAATTGTCGTTTTTGTTTTATTATTATTTTTGCCACGTAAGCATGTTACTTCTTTTATAAGTTTGAAATTGCTGTTTGACGGATTATTTGACAGTGTTTAATTTAATGATGTCTATACACTGAAATAACGGAATCATGTAGAAAATGCACTTAATTTAACCGTAGGTAACTCCCAACGCACAATGAGTATAAAATAGTGGTTCATTCTCAAAAAAATTGTCTAATGTTGAGATTATGTAGCCTAATGAAATTGTCCCCAAAATTATATGAACTAGTCATTAAGTATGCTTTATAGTATGTTATTTACATATATTACTAATAGCAAATGTATTTTGATAATCCACTCGTATCAATGTCAAACATTCTTTACGAGAAGACGGTCATCAAAATATTTTTGCCAATCCGTTTAACTATTTTTAGCGAAATTTCAAAATTAATCTATTTATTTGTAATAAGAATTGACCAAATGTTATTTAAGATTGATAAAAATAGAATTTGTAAATAATAGACTCGGATCACTAAGACATGTACTTTAATATAATCATGTAAATACGATGTATTTGCGAATTTTAATGTAAATAAGTAATTAAACAATTATGGTTCCAGTAAATTAATTTTTAAATTAATTGCGTTCATTATGTAGGTCGGCTAATGTTCTGAAGTAGTAACTTTTTTGACGAATGAAAAAAAATCATCGTTGAATAAACTTCCATATAAAGTGATAATGTCAAAAAATTACATAATTATTATTTTTTTACATTATATCGGTATAAAATGTAGCATGTGCAAGTTGTTTCTCATTCCGCGGAGATTGTAAAAGTCAATCAAGAGAAAAAGTTTTAAAACAAGTTAATTGCGTCTTTATACTTACTTTTTATGTTGGCTGATTGTATATTAGGATATTATCTTAATTTTATCTTGGCTCGTAAATTGTGTTATAAAAGATTCATGTATAAATAAATATATAGGGACATACACAGATTGAGTTAGCCCCAAAATTAAGCTCGAGGCTTGTGTTATGGGAAACTGATTCAACGATACTGTATTTTATAATAAATACACATATAGATAAAAATCCAAGACCCAGGTCAATCAGAAAAAGGTAATTTTTCATCTGTTAATATTTCAGGTATCTATCTGTTGCCTTTATCAATATCGGGCTAAAACAATCATAAAAATCACTTTTGTTGTATGGGAGCCCATATTTATTTTATTTTTACCCGACTGCGGCAGAAGGAGGGTTATATTTTTTAGTATTTTTTTGTTATAGCGGCAACAGAAATACGTCATCTGTGAAAATTTCAACTATCAAGCTATCACGGTTGATGAGGTACGGCCTAGTGACAGACAGACACCAAAGCCTTATTAATAGGATTCCTGTTTTACCTTTCGGGTACGGAACCGGGAACGGGAACGGAAAAAATAAATTTTCTATACTTAATTGTGACATACGGTTCACGTTAGTCGACCTAAATAATGTAATTTTTGAGTTGTATGCCAACGGATTGTTCTAAGCGGTGCATAACATGAGAAGAAAACTTTTGTGATCATTGTTGAAATGAAAGTGTAACTTGGATTATATGAGCTGTAGTATTTTTTAATTGGATTTTCATTTCATCATCCCTTGTCTTATTTAAATAAGCAAAAAGATTGGTTTTATAAGGTTTAATCTTTTTTAAAGACTAAAGTGTTCTGACGACTGCCTACGTAGTCCAGTGATCAAGGCCTTGTGATCCGGAGGTCGTAGGTTCGAATCAAACTAGAGGTAACTTTGTGAAAAAAGTTATTTCTAGCCTTATTGCAGGTTAGGATATTGCACGCTTGAATCATCTGATTATCCGAAAAGAAAGTGATTCCTTGCTGAAAGTCACGTTAAACCGTGATTCCCAAACGCCATCTAGCATTTGTATAAACCTATACTAGAATTTGTTCTATTTTGCCTTTAGGGTTGCAGATGTCAGATGTTTGTGTAAAAACCAGTAATCTCACCAAATCTCCTTGTTCAGGTAGCGGATCCAACTGGGATAACGCTCGGATAAGACCTAATTTGTAACAATACAAGACTTTTTTTATTATTATCCGACTGCGGCAGAAGGAGGCGTAAAAAAATTGCAGGCGGGACAAACAAATCTATGAGACATCGTTGTATCTACCAATTTGTCCCGCCTGCAATTATTTAAAATATATACATTATTGTGTATTGCATACGATTTAACTAAATTGTAAAGCTTGTTTTCTCCTTTTTAGTCAGTCATTAGTATTTGCAGTCGGGTATTTTGCTTTTTTTTATAGCCAACAAAATAAACAACAACCTTACATTTAAAAATAAATAATACTTTTAGTTGGAAACATACTTGTGTAGACTTGCCATGAAGCCAGTGCCGTGCACTATTGCATTGATCTTTGACTACTTACGCTAGTTTTACTATCCATAGTTTTAATCGGAAAAGGTCATGCTATGGATAGGCCTAGTATTAATAGCTATTTTGGAGTAATACTGTCGATGGTATTGCTTTGCAATATTACACTGATTATCAATAGTATTGTTATTTATTAATAATATAGTCCTAAAATAGCTATCGATACTATTGCTTTATTGAAACTGTCGACAGTATATCGATAGTTGGGGGGGCAACACTAATTTATGCCAGTCGGCAACTTGATGCGCGCGCGTCACATTGCCATATGTCACGATCTTTAGGTTTAAAGACATTAATTCTCATTAAGACATTTATCACTTACATGAGAACTTAAATTAATGTTTACAATAATTATTGAAAGTTCGCTGGTTGCTTTAAAACTATTATGAACAAACAATAAAAACGAAATTTTAGACTATAGATACCAGACGCAATTCAGTTTATAGTATATAGTTGTG
>JADGIL010001721.1:0-20842 GCA_020352625.1 Cactoblastis cactorum
GATAAGTCCGCCTTTGTACCAACTTCTTCTTTGTTTTGTATTGTTTTTTTGTTACTTGTATATAATTTTGGTGCAATAAAGAGTAATGTATTGTATTGTATAAGCACTTTTGCTATTTGTATTTACAAGGAATCAAAATTTAATAATGTGTAATGTTTAAAAAAATTTCAGAATCTAGGTATACTTCAATTAGAAATTACAATATATTGCCCATCAATAAAAATTTAAATAAAATCACCAAATTATTAATTATGGTTGTATGCTCCGAGCTTTAATTATATAGGGATTATATAATTCAAAGGCTCCGAGCTGGATCCGTTCAATCTGAACCTCGACTCGCCCCGGCTTTGCAAAGATTTAAAAAGACTCTTTGTGTATCACTCTATCTTTTAAAAAACCGTATCAAAATCTGTTGTGTAGTTTTAAATATCTAAACAAGGGGGCAGACAGCGGATAGCGACTTGGTTTTATATGTACCGATATATTTTGGATCTTTGCTCTTTCCTCTTTTATATATTTTTATTTTTCATATTTTTATTATACTTTATTGTGTAACATAGCACGCATGTTTAACACACCAGCTCTTTAGCATTTTATATGCGAGAATATTAAACTGGTAGTCTGTAGCTTGATTAAGATAATAATGTTTATTAAATATCTACGTGAAAAGGTCGTTGCTTTGTAAGGTCTAATTTCTGGACCAATATTTTGATGTTGGTCAGTTATTACAATTAGGTAATTCTTTTAGTTATGTTAGAGGTATTCTCTGAATGAAATAAAATACTATCTTGGGAATTATATTCACTGGTGGCACTCCTCAATCAGAACCTAGAACTGTCACCAAGTCCATCTTGGGTCCCGCATCGCGTGTGTAAGTGGCTCGCGGTACCGTTAGCTGCGCCGTCAAACACGCGCCAGTCACAGTGCGCACGCGACCGTACCGCGACGTGTTTTAGTGTGTTCACGCCCTTATTTTTTCTTGGTGAGTTTTCTACTTAATATTTTTTGTTTAGAAGGAACGATGATTGAGTTTAATTTTCTTGTTTTTTTCCTAAAAAAAAAGTACATACGTACTATTTTTCTAAAAAAATGCGCATGCATGTATAATATTTATTTATAAAATTAATATTTGAAAAAATATTCATTTTCTTGAACTGAAAAACAAAGAAATATTAATCTATTAACAAAATCGAATATCACAATAATATACGATATGATTTTCAGAAAAATTGAAATGAAAAATATCAACGAATATTATTAAATTAGTGTTTAACTGTTTTAGAAATGACTTGTTTAGATACTCATAAACAAAATTTTTGTTTATTGCAAAAACGACATAGTAAGCAATAAACAAAAATTCATACAAAAACAATAAATAACAGAACTGTACTGGCTAAAAAAATACAAATGTTATTTATTGTTCAAAAGACATCAACGCGCCGTAACTGATGCGTTTCATAATAACACGAGATAGAGCCACATTTTAACGAATAATAAAAATGCTATACCAATTAACAAACCCACAGCAACGGGACTTCTAACATTTTTATTCAGATCCCATAATATTTTTATTGTATCAACCAGCTTGAACTACGAAAATAAAATAGATTTTTTACTGCTTTTTTATGTTTAGTTCTTTTAAAAAGCCGGTTTCTATCGAATAATTTTACGTATATGTACATAACTTTATTTTTATTGCCGGCATATCACCATATAGTATAAAAAAGTAGCTTATGCGGTCTGTCTATATGTATGCTTAGATCTTTAAAACTACGCAACGGATTTTGATGCAGTTTTTTTTATAGATAGGGTAATTCACAATTAAGGTTTTTAAAGCCTTGCCTTTACTAGTCAGGTATAAAACTAGTTTTAACAATAGCAATACAAACTAATATATCCACGGTTTACTCACGTTAATTTTAGTCGGTAACGCCGACGACCGTTTCGACCTATTCAGAAAGCCATCTTCAGGGCAAGTACTAGGAATGTCGCGGCGCGGCTGTTCCTTGTGCACTTAATAGCAATACACATTTTTTTTTTTAATAATTAGGTCAATAATGTCACGAAGGAAACACTGAATATTTATTGAAAATGAAAACATTTGGAATCATGCCGTACCCTTAAAACCTATATTACTATGTATGGGTATTTCAAACAATCTTTATGTATATATCAATACATATGGCAATCGTAGAAAACTTAAGCTTGTAAGTAAATGGACTTTAATTAATCTACGTCAACGATTAATCCTGTCTATAGGTCTCACAAATAAAGTATTTCATTATTTCATTTATTGTTATTCATTTGAAATATACAGCTCTTAACAAATAATCAAATTAAAAAGCCCTCAACACATTATAGTAAAACACACACATCACACCCCTCTTTTTGCGTCGGAGGTTAAACATTATACATTAATACGAATGTAATAAGTAACACAAAGTTGAAGCTTATAACAGATTCCACATATGCGACAGTTCATGGGGTATTCTTGATCTTGAGGAGTCTTTGATTTTATCAGTTAATCCCTGGTTCTACGAGTAAGTCAGTCACTTTACTTTGTGACTGACTGACTTATATTTAGACCCAAAGAGTAACTTTGCTTGCCATATACCGATCTAAGGAAATAATAACATATGAAACCTATAAGCGCCCTCCGCATTTGGGAAGGGCGGAGGCTTTTTAAAGTTCGGCAACGCTTCTGTGACCGCGCGGGTGTTGCAGGTATCTATGGGCAGCGGTGATCACTTAACATCACGTGACCCGCCTGCTTGCCTCCATCTTACATAAAAAAAAACCTATGAGTTCATTTTACTACACAAAGAAAAGCCTTAAATCACGTTATTTTCTCATTGTCCCAGTGTAAAGTGACTCCAGTGAATGTGCAACATCATTGAATTGATGCATACAGAGTCGTCATTACGCTAACGGTCAGAACGGTGTCTTGCGTCAACTATGCATTATCTGCTCTATTTATTCGTATGCTATATGTAGTTTTGTGGTACCTTCTTCATTGAAATCTTTCCTTGTTTAGTCTTTTGATCCCTTTAGATTACGGCTAAATGTTGTCCTGGATAGGGAATTTGTAGGTAAAATCTTGCTGGTTTTATCATGATAAATTCCTTTTAGACTAATAAGCGAATGTGTTACCCAATAAATATATTTTCAAGCTTTAATTTTTGATGGATAAACTTTTCATGAGAGTATTTTCAGTTTAAAAATCACTTTTCTAGCATATGTAATATAGATTCATAAAAAATTAGTAAATTAAATTTAATATCTATACCTAGAGACTTGTTGTTACCAATTACCCAATGTAAATGCACCAATTTGTAGTTACTTTCACTAACAAAAAAGAAAAAATTAAAGTCAATTAACACTGTTTCCTAACAGGTGAATAAGTGGCAGTATGATTGATTTAAAAAAAATCGTATTCATGTTTACAACTACGTAGAGAATCTAACAAAATTTAATACTGCAAAAGAGCAAAAAGCAATTGAATTCAAGAAAACAACGTCAGATACAATGTTGGTTAATAACCATAAAATGTATAGTTTCAAATCAAAATAACGCCATCTAGTTTACACAGAAATAAACAGCTCAAAAGCTTTTAGATTTCCCAGCTCTAAAGTTGCAAGTAAGCATATGAACTAAACCGAAGTGTACTTTCTCTCAAGCGATTGTTTATTGTTTGTCAAACTGGTTTTATTAGATTGACTTTGTCGAAGAAATGTTATAACTGTATGAGGAATTTCTTGTACAACTAACAAATACGAACTGTTTTAACACTTCGGGTTCAGCTCCTTGGGAGTTTTAGTAAAGACTTTTCTTAACGATTCTTTTAATTCCTCAAAACGGACTTTTACTTGTTGTAGTGGACGAAAATGTAGCTTTGATCTTGAAAACAAATTGATAATGATAAATAAGCAGTAATTTATGATTATGTTGAAATTAAATAACAGTAAAAAGTAACTTATAAAAAATAATAAATAAAAATTTGGGTAGTATTCAATTTTCATACCTGCAGATAAGTAACCAAATATGAAGAAAATAAACAGATCAAACTTATTTTGAAGTACATAGTTCATAACACACAATACAAAATCCGTGCGTAACATATCTTAAATGGTTTATGAAGATCAAAAAAATGTTTGATTCATTGAAATTGTGGTTATCTTATTACATAATAATATGTTATAAATATATGTATTTTGGTAATACTGACGAAGTAAAGTTGCTTCTAATTGTAACATAGCGTAAAATGAAAAATGCAATGCAAACGAATCTTTGGAATTTATACTGTCAGTAATGAGAATAAAATATATTTTCTACTAATATCAGTCAGGTTTCATTACATTCAATAAATGCGTACTATTATTGTATGTATAACTTTTATTTAAAGTAGCTGTATATATATTGTACTTACTGTTTTCTAGATTATTCAGGTCACGACTTAGTCATGCCCTAGATTCGTCGTAAGATGTCAAAGCACCACATATACAATAGGATGGTACAGACATACCATCTTATTGTATGTGAAATATCTGTGCTATGTCAAGAATCTGTTTACTCTGGTACAGTCTGCCACATAATTAAATATGCAGAGGCACAAAGTTACTTTTAGTTACTTCCCAAAGAAATGCACGAAAAAAGCAACGTGTTATTTAATAGCTTCGAAAGCAACATAAAAATTAATGTGTAGCGCGAACTCAAGAGGAAAAAAAACAAAATTGTTTTAATGATTCTGTATAATTAATAAAGAGGTTGACTGTACTGGCGTTGAGATTATTGTATATATAATCTTGTACCATTTCTTTGTTGAATTTGACATACTCATAAAATTTTAATGCTTGTAGGCTGATGTTTATCGTTCATTTTTTAGTTACTACCCTTTATATTTATTTTTTTGAAGGAAAATAATTGTAAGAAAAATATGTTAGAAGTTAATAATTTAATATGTTACAAGAAATTGAACATATGTTTATAAATGGACGTATATATCTATAATAATTTAAATAACTTTTTTACGCATTATTTTGTCAGTCCGATTTATTTTCTTATTATTATAATTATACTTTTGATCTATAAGGAAGTATCAGAAATTATTATTTCAGTTACTGTCAACCCTGGCAAACTAGCCAGTTTTAGAATTGAGACCACTTTCCCAACTTAGGAATTTGCCTATTTATCTTTGAAGGGCGCTTTCATCTTTGCGTTCTACCTGTAGAGCATTAAATGTTATCTTACCAATTGGTATTCAGTTTATACATCATCTATACATATAATAAAATTGTAACTGAGTTATGTCTGTACAGGGAAGATATTTAAGTAAAACATATTATAGGGACATATATAGGACCTATAGAATTCAAAACGATTGCTTTTAGAATGTTTGTCTGTATGTTTGTACACGCATCACATAAAAACTACCGCACAGATCTGGATGAAATTTGGCACAGTGATGAACTATGACCTAGATTAAAAGATAGAATACATTTTATCCCGAAAAAGTGTACGGTGCCCGAGGGATATAATTTTTTGTAACCGAGCAATGGGGTGACAAGATATTATAGTATCCATAGGTCGGACGAAGTCGCGGGCATTAGCTAGTACTATATATTTATAGAAGTAGAAATTGTTTTATGTATTAAAGATATTGTTAAACATGTACATATGTATACAAAACCATGGGGTTGTTAGGAGATTGTTATATATAGGCAACAAAATTTTTTATTTTGTTTAGCAACTTTTCTCAATGACTTATATGAATTTATTTGCTGTCACATCATTATTAATAGAATTTATCAGTTAATAAATATTATATTAACAGAAGAAAATAACTATAATCACAATAACATAATGAAACCCGAAAATACAAAAAAATATGTAATACATATTTTTTTGTATTTTCGGGTTTACACACATACTATGTGTAATTGTGTATGTTGTAGTCATCTAAGAACCAAATTCCGACTTGTGACTTAGGTACCTATCATTATTATTAAAGTCAAAATTACTTACAAATCTTTCACTATAATGACTATTGTCTCTAAGTATGTCGCGTTTAAGTCCCGTTTATTTCGGTGTTCGGTACGCTTGACCTTAATAGTAATCTTTGTTTTAAACCGAGTCAAGACTTTGAAAAGATTTTGAGTGCATCAGATTATCTATATGAGTCACGAATTGCATGAAGAATAAATTTAAATTTTCTTAGTTTGTGCAATACCCGGGGGATGCACGGGGTGCAGGTGTCTGTGGGCGGCGGTGATCACTTAACATCACGTGACCCGCCTGCTCGTTTGCCTCCCTCTTTCATAAAAAAAAACACGTATAATGTTGCTTTATACCCAATGATGATTGGAAAATGTATTCATAGCTAACTTAAATATAACATAAGCTTTACATCAAATTTGTATATAATAAGATATTTGTTTATATTGATAGACTAAGTAAAAATAGCGTTTAGTTTTGTCCAAAAAGTTCATAAATTGCTTCATTAAAAAGTTTATGATGATATTATTTTATGATATAAGATATGAATTTGGACTTCAGTTACTACCTAAAAATTGTATTAAATATTAAACGCTGTTTTTTTTTATAAAACTGGTTAGTGCCGTTGTCACCAGTTTTGAAATTAACATTTTGGTGTTAATTTTTAGCCCACAACTGTACTTTTTAAACGATATGGCAATTTAATTCAGGTTCTGGCTCGTTTGTTTATTTTTGTACGGCATATCTTTAATTCAAAAATATTTTTATACAATACTAAATAAAAATTGGTACTAAAATTGGAGTAACTTACATACATGACGTAAGAGTTCTGTTCTTTCTCTTGTATTTAAATCAAGAATAAGTATTATCCCATCAGGAGTTTAACTATCAAGAGTTTAAGAAAAGAACGTTTAACTTTTATTATTATTACTAGCTCATTCCCGCGACTTCGTCCGGTCATTTTACAATATTTGCAATACATAAAATTATATCCCTCGGGAACCTTAAATTTTTCCGGGATAAAAAGTAGCCTATCTTTTATTTTAGGTCATAGACCATTGTTGTGCCAAATTTCATCTAGATCTGTTCTGGCTTCTATAGGTCCTATAAAGAGCCCCTATATATTTTTTCTTAAATTTTTCCCAGGTACAGACATAGTTTAGTTACAAATTTATTATACGTATAGATATTAGAAATATGTAGTTGCTCTTTACTAGATCGCTAATAAATTCAAGTTACGAACTCAATTTCATAGGAAAAACAATTGAACCATATAAATAACAAAGCTATATAAACTGTATTACGCAAACAGTAATAAATATAGTACTTGACACAAGACACCTGTGTATGTAATAAAAAAACAAACAATACAAAACACAGACTTTATGGTAATCAAAATAAAAGCTATGTAAGTGTAGGCCATAGATCCCTTGATGCGTAAAGTGACATACAGTGGAAAGTATTTCCGCGATGGGCTAAGTATTGCACCGACCATCGACGTGTTCCCTCCAATTACGATGTATGTGACAAATAACCGTTTATATTGCACGTTTTTGCGTAATTTTTGGAAATGTACTAAATATTTGGTCTACATTTATGTCCATTTTGAAATTTGACTATTCCAAGCATAGGTTACTAAAATACATGTCTCTATCCCCTTTGGTTTGAGGTTTCAACGGACTTTTAATGACACAGTTTCTTTCATTAAGTGTGTTAAGAATGTTTTTGACTTTCTTTGTTTGTTGTGCTTATTTTAAGTGTTCACTAATTAGGATGAAAAACAACTCATTTAGGTTAAATATGCTTTTATTTATTCTTTGTTAACCTTATTTAGAGTTCAAAGGATTAATATTAGCAGCACTTTTTGGTCTGATTGAATACTTACTAATTGGGTTGATTATTGTACTTTTGATACGACTGAGTAAATTTAATTACCTTTAACCACTCTTCAAAACTTTTACCATCTTGATTGAGTTGCTTCATACAAAAGTGGTTTCTTTTTACAGTTTGAATGTTTAAATTAGGCAGAAATGACACATTACGTTTTCAATAGAACTTCTTTCCTCAAGACATCGGAAAAGGCTGAACTGGAGAAACGAGAACGCATACCGACGCGCACGCGACCAGTTATAACATTAACATAATAATCATGTGCAACTGGCGCTGTTCAAGCGACGAGCGAAGGCGATATCGTGATCTTCCTAGAAAATTCTAGTTGAATTTAAAAGGGAATTTGTTTATTGAATATTCAATCCTTGCAGTGGGCGACATCGTTATCTTTCTTGTCTAGATAGCGTCAAAATTACTTTCGTAGCATGGTAAAATATAACTGCCGGTAACGTGTGAGTAGAATAACCCTCCTTCTGCCGCAGTCGGGTAAAAAGATGATGCACTACTGGCAAAAAGCTCACATTTTTAGTCTCGCGAAGTACTTTCTCTCTCTTTGTAGTATCAATCTGTTGTAAGAGTGATAATAATATGCATCTTCTTATCTATTCTTATAATTCTTCTAATAAAATGTGTTCTATAAAGAGTACCATATAAATGTTATCAATTTAAATGATTATAAATGATAAATAAATGAGCATTTTAGTTTGAAATATTTCAGTTAAGTATCTAGATATTAATTAACCATATTTTTTCTGACAAACTAATCGGACGGATCGTGTTCGCGAAGCAACCAAAGTTATTCTATCCGCTTTTATACTAATTTTGTTTTGTTTTACACAATTGAGCGTAAATGTTATATACGTATATATTTAAGGTGCTCATGTGAGTGACGTATTGTCTTAGTGAGTAAAATAAAGTTCATTACACTGAAAACTTCCTATCTTAAGTATTTTAGAAGTAAAATCATGGTTGTATATGATTATGAGTGTATCTATCAAATGACAATGTAAATCGATCATGTTTATGACTGCTAAACGTGTCTTAAAACTGTAGTAATGTTGCAATAAAATGTGAGTGGCACAGTGACACCTTTTTTAACATGATATATAACTAGGTAATAATAATATCCCCTAATAATATAATGATCCTAATTTATAAGCTAAAATAGCGTATAACTATATATCCCGGCTTGTATTTTTTTCTCTTTTAATTATATCGATCTGCATAATAAGAATGATATAATTATAAACCAATACATAGGTTTAACTATGATAAATCCAATATCGAATAATGTGATGGTTTTTATTGTGAAGTGTTCCAAAAAATATTGGTCATGGGTTTAAGTTAAGCCCGCATCCTCCATTTAAAATGCTCTTAGTAGTTAATTATTTATTCATATTATTATTAATTCAACTATAAATTAAAAAAACAAATAAAAATGTTACAATCAACATTTACACTTATCAAGTTACATCACTAGCGCAGTTCTTATGACTTGTACACTCTTGGTGTTAATGCACTTGGCGTAATTTGCTGAATGTTACGGTCAAGCACCATCAGTGAATAGCCCCAGATGCTGATTATAGAGGCAGGAAAATAAGGGGTATGTTTCTAGGAAAAACGAGAATATGACATAGAATATCCGGCACGGGACCGGAATGTTCTAGAATAATAAGAGTAGCACAGAACATCGATAAACTTAGTCATAAAATTTATTGTAGTATAAAATAAGATTGGATTATTCTTGGCCAATACTTCCCGAGGATTGATCGAGTCTAAAGTTATGCGAGCTTACAAGCAGCTATCATCATCGTTATCTTCAGCCTAATTCAGTCCACTGCTGGGCAAAACCCTGTTTTTTCTTGTTGTGTTTTCGACGGTCCTCACAGTCTACAACCGTCTTCCCGGAACAATGGGTATTTTTATGGGCTTACCCAAATACGAGAACATGGGTAGGCAGTTTCGATCGTAAAAATCGTTATAAAACCAGGGCATTGTCTAATTTGTAGCTGAGTTATACTAGGATATAATTATACTTTGATTAACTACTGGATTTTTCTTATTGCCTTGAAAATATTTAGATAAACCTGATAGTTTTATGCATTTCATAAGTATTTAACTTTTTAAATAATATCTAATAAAATGAATTTGAAGAACTATTGTATTATCGCCGGAAAATAGGAAAGTTATGTAATTCTTCTTTTATACAATGCGTCATGCAAACACAAGCGAAATGGGTTATTGAGTTTACAACTATAATATATCCTTTAAAATTGAAACGAAAAGTAAATATTATTATAACGGTTACGTTTTTACCATTTAGCTACGAAACCCTAATTAAAAATGAAGCACTTTCACATCTCATATCACACATCAATAATATTTTATGTCTACTTTTAAATACATTAAATGGTGCTAATGATTTGGAAACATACTTGTACACAAACACGTACATATGTACCTAAAATTACTTTAAAAGAAAATATTCTTAAAATCAAATTAAGTATGTTGATTTTTAATTGATAAGATAATTGGTATTCCATAAAATACATTTTAATGAAAAGAGATTAAAAGGATTAAAACAGTTGAAAACCGACCCACATTTGTATACAAACGGCTTCGGCCAACAACGCCGTAACGGGACGAAAAAAAACCAGTTGTTATATTGAGGTCAGTGATGCCTTGTGTAAATTCAATGTGACGGTCATGGTCGGAGGGTCATTCAACTTGGCTCTGCCATGATGATCAACATTAGATGATTGCTGCATTTGTTTGTATGAAGGAAGAAAGGAAGGTCAGCAATTTATATATCTTTTAATAGTTTTCAAGTTGCAGTTTTTCCTGTTGACCTAGTATTTGCTGATTAAGTATATATTTTTGCTGTCCAATCGCTTATTAGTTGTGTTAGGTTAGTAATTACTTGCTAATTGATTGAAAACCTAAGAAATATGACGTCATTTTGTATGAAACTTTATTTTATAATAATACTTTTAAAACTCTATAGGATTTTAAATCTTTTACAAAGGATTATAAATAAAATTGCTTGAATTTCTTTCAGCTTTAAAAAATCTTGAAGAAATTCAAGCATTTTGATTTTGAGACTACAATCTTCCACTTACTACGGTCCTGACATACTTCCTTCGCTTCCTCCACATTAATTAATCTTTTCATACACGCTCGTGGGTTAATGGTACTTAAATTACTATGCTAAAGACTTCTTCAGACTATTAGCTTTTACTTGTGGCTATGGTCGTGTCGCATAATTCCCAATTCCGTAGATTTACAAAATCCGGTCTCAGCAGGTACCTACGACCTAAAAGAAACCCGCATGCAAAAGTTTCTGAGATTTATCAGTTAGTATAAATAGTACATTTCGGACTATTTCCAGCGAACGAATGTTTTATAACTTATAACGTTTTTTTAGCCAAAACAAAATAAAAGTATTAACACACATAAACACTTATGCTGTTTTTAATTAGTAAGACAACTTTCACCGCGGATATTCGTTATGACTCAAATACCCTATGACGCATTCATCCAAAGTAAACAGGACAAATGTTACTTTAAAAACTATCAAGAGCGTGTTGGACTCGCGTACAAAGGTCTCTACATTATTATTTTGAGAAGATCTATATTGCAATTGTTGTTATAGCGGCAAAGCGTAATCCGAGAACAATTCACGGTTCATCAAATACAGCCTGTTTTCAGATGGACAGACAGAACTCTAAAAAGCATAAACATTATTTTATTTTGTTAAATAAATATACATAATAACTTTGGCTAATACATATGTGTTTGACATGTTTAGCTTTTAATATCCACAACACGTTTTCATTTAAAAATTATATGCTAATGTTTATTTTAAAATTTTACCGAGGCTTGCGGTTATGGTAAATCTTTCATTGCTTTTTTTGGCAACAAAAATGCGATTTGTCATTTATTTGTTTTTTGTTATAAAATAATTTTAAATGCTATTCAAGTTGAATAACAAAGAGGTGACTTTTTCATTCAAAATTTAATTCTTTACAGTCGAGACCTCTTGAGTAGCATAATCACCATTACGCTATGGACTTCGTCAAATTTTGAGAAAGATAGAAAATTTATAATGACGAAAAATGTGATTATGATATATTATGATGTGTATTATGATGTCATACTAATTCTTGCCACATCCTATACAAGGGATAACATATTTTTAAATGCAATACATACAATCTATCACTACAACGGGACTTCTTCTCCACTCAGGTTAACGATGTTTAACGGATCTGTTTTTACTGGAAGCTTTACCGGTGTTTACTTGTTTATCAGAACTCGTGTGTTAGATTTATTCATAATTTAGAAAATGTTTGATAATAACAACGAGTTTATCTAATTTATGTAAAAGCTAAATGCACTCATTCATCAGAAAATATTAGAAACTATAAGTGCTAGGGCTCTCAAATTTTGCCTTTTAGGTCGTAGGAGAGACGTAAATATTTAATAGCAAAATTCCCACGAAATCGGGAATTATATTACGTGAGGGAGCCGCGGGAAAAAGCTAATATGTAATAATTGTATAAATTCAAAGAAAAAAATGTAAGGCGTTATCGTTAACGTCTAAATTACTAGACTAATTTATTTAAAACTAGTGTTGTGCCCGCCTTCTTTCACTAGAAACTTAATATTGTCAATATCTCAGATTTTAAATGGCGTTTCAAGATAAATGCGCTTACATTTATTACATTAGAAGCCAAAAATTCAAAATAATTTTTGGCTTTAGATGAATGACCCTTTATAAAATACTCCACTTATAATATTTTTCTACTTAATATTAAACTGTAGCTATATATCTATGTATAGACATAGATCAGCTACAGTTTAATTATAAGTATAGATTTGGCAAACTGGTAATTATAACCAAGTAAAATGATTATTTTTAAAAATATATTGTTTCTACAGGTACGCAGTCGTTATCGATTGTGTACCTGTAGAAAGAATATATTTTTTAGTAATATATATATTTTTAAAGTATTTTTTTTTTAAATTATCTAATGTTTCTTTTTTCTTTGTTCACAGGTAGTGCTCGTGTCGCTCAACATGACGCGTCGAAAAAGTGTGTTTTCACAGTGGACTTTAGTTATATTAGTAGTTTTAGTTTGCCCGTATGTGTATCCGCGGCCTCAGGCTTCATCACCTTTAGATATAATCAGTTCTACTTCTTCACCAAACTTTGACAAAGACAAACCAACAGAAAGTCCAATAAGGTATAAATATAGTAGTCGTAGTTTAGCTTTAAGTAATCGTAAGTACCCTATAGCTTTCAGTCATGTAAATAGTTATAATATTAGTGAAAATGAATTCTCAAAAATGTTTAATTCTAATATAGAAGTAAATGATAAAGTATTTCTAAACAAGTTAGATGCAAAAAATGAATCAAATAAAAATACTTCTACGGTCCATCGTAAAAACCGCTTAATATCTGCAATTTATTCGAATAATCCAAATATACCCGATAATTTTAAAGACACTATTCCGTATAATATCAACCTACCAAAAAATTCAAAACCGCCTATCAATGTTACAAATGATAAGAAAAAACCAGCTATTAAGAAAATTATTACTAGATGGACTGATAGTACAAAAGATGACTTAGATTTAACACATGAATCGTCATCGTCTAAGGAAAATACTGATTTAATTGCAATCAAAAATGTTAAAGTTGGACCAGCTAGTAAAGAAAATATTGATATAGCTAATGCAGCAGAAAAAGTGATTGATCCACAAGCTATCAAAAAATTATACGACATATTTTTAAAGAAACAAAAATATAAACCACAATATACCGATACAATGCAAGTTTATTCAGATAACATTCATGTTAATGACATTCATTCTTTTCAAAATCCTAGGCCTACTTACATTTTTACAACACCAATGCCCACACCTATAATAACAAATGTAGGGGAGCCCAAACCTTGGTCTAGACCAATTTATTCGCAAACACATAACAGACCTCCCACGATAAAGCCTATAGTTATTTCTAAACCATCAAAAAATAAGTACAATTATCATAACTCTGTTCATAATAACTATCCATATTACCCTGATCATGGTTTTGGGGTCACCACTTTCCCGCCTGCGACAGCCTACACTGACAGAATAGTAATAAGACCGGAAGAATACAGCGGTTCACCTGATGAATGTCCAACCATATTTCTAACTTTGAATAATACGTTTGAAGGGCAAGGCAAAGAAGCATGCCCAGATTTGAATATTGCTGTAAACACTAATGTTGTTAACAAAAATGTCGTTGTAGAATCTGAAGAAGAAGACTCGGAAGATGTTTTTCCTGATAGTCTCGGTATCCCATTTGAAGATGAGTCTGGTGATGAAGAAGGCTATAGCAACTTAGATTCAGATGAAAATGAAGAACAAATTGAAAGCGAGTCCATTGAATCTCTCGATTTGACCAATTACAATGCTAATGCTGTCCAATCTGACTCGTCTGAACCGGCTACCGCAGCATCTAACCAATTATCTGCAATTAATAAACCAAGTCACCACCGTCCGGAAAATGACGATGACGATATATTTGGATTATCTCCATTTCTCTCATTCTTTAAACCAGTGATAAATGCAATGAGCTATATAGCATCTTTAAATCCTTTAACATTCGGTATATTCTCCTTACTTTTATCTCCTTTAATGTTCATTTTTGCTGGTACGTCAGGGATTGCAACATTGCTTGCTCCATTCGCGTTTTCTGCTAGAGAAGCTCCGAAGCACGTTCATATATACCGGCCTTATTGGCGCTGGGATAATCAGTTAAAAACATGGCAATTACATACATTTGAAAATTTTAACGATAAAACATGGAATCCTATGCAAGAAACGTGGATATCTAGGAGCAGTAAAGAAATAAATGGTGATGAAAAGGACAACTCAACGAAACCGACATTATTCCTAAAATTAAAAAAGTGGATGAAAAAATTTACACAAATATTAAGGAAACGACAAAAAAGTAAGAACCAACATCAAAATTTAAATAACCATAGAAAAAATCGACGAAAGAAAAGAGAGACATGGACGAAGAGAATAAAGTAGAAAATTTAAATTAAAAAGCAAATTAAACATTCATAATTATTTGAGTTAAATTGTCATTTTGATTTTGTGGCATTGATCATTGTTCCTTATTGCTTAATAGGTAGAATATGTCGTATAGGTAATCTTACCTTTTCAATAAAAGTAAGCGAAATTGGGCAAAATATAAAAATATTTTTTTTTTAATCTTATATTTTTAACTATTGTTTATACATGATCACTTCAATCACAAGGTAAATCTAGCTAATATACTTACATTACGAGTACTTATAAAAATTTCGCAATCAATAATGTTGTTTTATGATTAGAAGCCACTAAAAATTATAAGCTTATGTCAAAACTTATAATTCGTAAACGCCTAGAGAAATCATATAATGTCCATGTGGAAAGATAAAAGTGCTTTTTACATTTTACAATTATTAACAGATATTTTCAGTATTAAATATTATAATAAGAATAAATAATTTATTAATAAGGAATTATACAGTTTGTAATAGTAAAGATTAAGAAAAATAATTGTTGTAAATTTGAATGTAAGTTTTATTCTTTAATAATTAATTAATTTAACCTATATTTTCACGAATAGATAATATTATCACGATTAATATGTGTGGAAATAGTAATTGCTTTTTAGTAACATTATTATCGTCATGTGTGTACATATAGATAAGATAATTATTGTTTAATTAATTTAGTCTTATAATTAATATCTTTGCACGGCTATGCTCACGTTCATTTTTAGTTGGTAACGCCGACGACCGTTTCGACCTATTCAGAAGTCTTAGTCTTATAACTTAGGGAAGACATCATTCTAAATTTCTCGATATGATTTTTCCTAACTTTATCAAACTTCTAGTTCTACCTGGTTTTTTAATAAAATTACATGCTTTATACTAGGTTATAACGATATATGCAGAATATAACGATGATTATTACTATCTGACCTCCATCTTTATTAACGAGAACAATTGAACTTTTGTATTAAATAATCTAAATATACAATAATATAATAAATAATCAATATTTAACCAATAAAATTAATAAGATGTATTGTAATAAATCGGTAAAGAACAATTTATATTAAGAATATTTTAACAATTAATGCAAACGTTTAAATTGTATTAATTCACGTCTGAATAAATTAAAAGTCACCATCATAACATTGATGTACAGTATAATTAATATACTTAAAATATTTATATACTATGATTAATATATTTAAAAATTAAATATTTTAATTATAGTTATTTTTGTTACGTTTAATATTCATAGTTAATGTCATCCTAGGTAAAAAGCATTAAATAAGTCTTGTATTTATTTATTTTATATATCTTTATATTTATTTTAATGTCTTTCTATATGTTTCTTGCTATTAATTTAATGTTGTATCAATCACCAGTTTTAATAAAAATAATAAAATAAATACGTTTTTATTTAATTTTTGTCGATTTATTTTACAGTATAATATTATGATATCAGTATAATAGAATAGAATTGAAAAGAAAATTATAAAAATGCTACATAAATATTTTGTTCACATTCCAGAGTATCCGAGCAAAAAACAGAAGATGAACCACAGAAAAAAGAACACATACATATTGCGGATGAAAACAAAAATTCAGGAAGAGATGTGAAAACTAAGGCACCGGTCATTCGAGATTCAATTAAATTAGTAGCCAACCAACTATTAAATAAACCATCAAATAATTCGGATGATTTACCTGTTGTACCTGATATAAGAATTCCTCCTAAAATAAAAAATCAAGTGTCTAACAAACACAGTATCAAAACAAGAAATGAAGATGGAATTGAACCAATTGAAAATGGCCATGTTGGTATTGCAGTGCCTGTCACAATGGAAGAATTGGAAAAAGAAAATAAAATAAGTGAGTCTTCAACTTCGAATGAAGGTATATCTACATGGGTGCTGCTAAGTAATCCTACCAATTTTACTGAACCTACTGAACCAAACAAAGTTGAAGTAACAACTAAGAAACAGAAGCCATCAATGCAGAAAAATAAAACAAAACGACCTCAAAATAACAAAAATACAATAGTCAAGCGCCCAATAATTGGTAGTACTAATAAATCTGATTTGGTTGCAGGTGGATCAGCTATAAATGAAAATGTTTATAATAAAATTAAGGATACCGTATTATCTAACGTTCAGAAAAACAAAATTTCTACTACTCAACGTACCACTACCGTTAGCAGTACAACACTACCAACTACTACCGAAATTTTAACAACAACAAAAAAAGAAGTAACGAAAATTGCCAGCACAATTTCCCCCGTTGTAAAAATTACATCCAAACCAATAAAAAAGAAAAATAAAAACAAACCCAAAACATCTAGTACTACACCTGCCCCAATCGACAATGAATCAGCCTTGCTACCTATGGAAGCTAAAGAACAAGAAATAGAATTAGAAATCAGCACACCAGCTACAACTACGAAGACACCTAAACGTAGCCCAACAAAAAAGAAAAACAAAACGAAGAGACGAAAAACTTCTAAAAAGCCTGAAACTGAAACAGCTGTATCTGAAATAAAAACTACTACCAACAAAACAAAATCAGCAAAGCCAGCAAAAAAACCAACAAGTGTGACAGGCCCACTCACAACTCAAATCTATAACTACCTTTCAAGAGAAGTTATGCCTGTTGGAGTTGGAGTTATAGGTCTTGCTAGTTTAGTTGGGCTTGCAAGTTACTTCTTATATCCATTTTCCACTCCGGTAAGAAGAAATATTGATATTGGAAAAAAAGATAACTTATTTGAAAATAACGCTGAAGAATATGCGATCGAAGGAAATGGTCAAGCAGAAGAAGAAATGCTTGGAACTGTTCTTGCTGGAATGCCAGCTCATGCAAAGCATAAAATGAATCCTTATGCCGGTCAAACAGTAGCTCATGGAAATACTCGATACTCACCTGTAAAAAAGGATCAAGATATAAGATATCGTCATGTTACAGTTAATCGTGAACCAAACTATAATTATCACTATCCGCAACAAAAAACCGGATTAGCTCATGGTGCAGTGTACTCAAAACCTATCAACTACAGTCCACATCAATATGAAACGAGAAATATTTACACGACTGAAAGTAAGTACGCATATGACAAAGGATCAAGTGCTTATACTCCTTATCCTGCTGTAGAACCTATTTATGCAGCACCTCAAACTGGCCCGACATCAGGTATTGGCTATGGAAGTGACACAGCTAGTTCTGTAGTATACGGTGTTAAACCGACATCTGATACCGAATTTAGGCCGGTATACCCTTTTGAAGGACAGATTTATAGTGAAACAACAAACAACCCAGCAACATATCCTCCAACATCAATGTACTTGGGCTCAAATAATGACTCTGAAGATACAGATAACAGTAAATATGAAGAAAACGAAAGTAACGATGGTGATGACGCTAATAATAAATTTGTCGTAGGAAATGTACCAAAGGAACTATCGGAATCGGTTACACCAGCAGTGGTTCCAGAACATGGTCCCAGGAAATTAAGAAAAAGGAGGCATGCAATCAATAAAAGAAATGTCAGAGGTAGTATTGAAGAACTTTTGAATGACGCTAAAAATCAAAAAGACATATTTATGAGTAACGAGATAGATGACTCATTTGGTTACGTCAAACACATTACATATCTTACTGATGAAAATTCTGCAAAGCACGATGTTACAATTCAACCCGATTCTAAAGATGTCTATACAGTATACGCGGAACCAGCAAATCCATCAGTAGATCAAAAAACGACATCTACAGACGTACCTAGTACATATAGAATTGATATCGTCGAAAGTGTGTCTACACTTCCAATAAATAAACCAGAAAAAACAACTACTGAGGCTGATATGCCTAACGAATTGGAAGTAACAACTAAATCTTTTAGAGTTTACGAAGTATTTTCAACTCAATCCGATGAACAAAACAGTCCGTTGATCAAGGGTAGTACAGACACACCGACACCGGATTCAACAAGTTTGAAGAATATGATGACTGAAACAACTACAGAATTAAAATCAGAAACTACTTCAACAATGCCTCCATCAGTCTCCACAGTAAATTATAAAGATACTTCTGATGTCATTACGTATCCTCCTCCTAGACAAGAAAATGGATTTTTCTCTTTATTAAAACGTTTTCTCGAATTTAAATACAGGCTCGGGATGAGTATACTCCAAACAACTTCAGACAATCTGAAAAGGTACTTGGAAGACACAGTACACACAGTTGTTAAGGCGTCTTAGAGTTAAGTACTTAAGGATATGTTAAGATACTCACCGAAATTATTTAATTTCATAGGAATGATAATACTTTTATACGACTTTTGTAGTATTGACAGCTTGTAATGCTATCAAGATATAACAAACAGGGATAATTAGCATATAACTAAAGCAGCTACTTATTTTATTTTGGAGTTTTTTATGATTTCAGAATGTTAGCCTCGTTGTCATGAGGAAAGCCTACTGAAGTTATATTGTGATAAAGTATTTTTTTGTTTAGTAATTATTTTTCTTACTTATATGACTTCAAAGTAACAGACGAAATTATATTTCGCTGTTACAAACGTTAATAATGTAAACAGATTTCTATACAAAAAATTATGAATTTCTCATGCATTTTGAGCGAAACATTAATTGTAAATATTAAAATTAATTTTTTTATATAAATATTAAATTTGTTTCATTATATTGTTTTTAAAAAAGTAAGTATTTACTCGTAAGTTATACTTTAAGTAGGTAGTTCCCTCTCGAGTGGCAACGTTCTAAAACTAAAACATATGGCACTTTTAACTCTTTGCTTTCTTACGTTTAGTTCCATTAACAACGCACAGATGGCGCTATAATTTAGTTCAAATTCAGCTCATTACAACTTGTCTGAATAACCAAGTCTTATTTATCGAAGATTATTTTATCAGTTGGACTCTAGCATGAAGAGATCCGTATCCATTCCTAGCCATCTATAAAATAAAGAGCAAAAAAATTGCAGGATTAATTTTATTTTTGGTATTTGTTATTAAAGCAGCACCAGAAACTGAAAATTTCAATTATCTTATAATAGGGATTCATGAAATAGTCTGTGATAGACGGACAACTCAGTCTCAGTAATAGGGTTCCGTCACCGTTAGGTCCGGAACCATAAAAACAAACAAAGACATAGAGATTATGTTTTTAGGTTAATTACATTATTTTATCCAATGAATTACATAATTTACTTGTCGAGACAAGTTTCTACAGTCTTTAATTTATTACATTCCGTTTTTTTATTAACCCTTATCTCTTTTCAAACACAAATCATTTTGCAAGTTCATATAATGACTACCACATTAAACTTAAATCAAAATGCATCGTCTAGTTAATTCCCGATTCCCAAATTCCCGCAGTAACGTGCCGTAAGCTTGTTATTGGTAAAACGGTTAGGCTCTATTATTGCGGCCGAGTGCCTCTCAGTGTTTTCTGGTTTCCACCCTGAAATCCTAATGGATGATTAATTATCCAGATTTGGAAGTGTTGATTTGAATTTGCAATCTTTAAAACTCTATTGGATAGGTTTTTGAGTGTATAACAACTTTATGTCACACAAAAACAACGGAGTTTTCAGGGATTGGGTTTTATTGTGTTAATATGCAACATTTTGGGTCATCAAGTGTTAAGTCTCAAGGCCTGTTTGTCTACTGAGATGAAATTAAATGTATATTATTCGAAAGCTTAAATCCAATTTTCGTTATCATTCACATCTTGTAAGAATTTGTCCTAGCTTTTAAATATACATATTAGGTCGGGGAAAAAGTCTTTTCGCATTATAGTATGTATGAACTTATAATAAATTATCTTTGGCTATAGTATTTGTATCTGTCTGGT
>JADGIL010001722.1:1007-14044 GCA_020352625.1 Cactoblastis cactorum
TAAGCTTCAAAAGCTCATCTATGTTTTATTAAATGGAAACATAGTATATAACAATTTATCGATTTAATCACAAACTTATTTTAAATAGACCAAACATGTCTCCTTGTCTTTAGAAGATATGCGAATCATCATTTTTCTATCTATTGTACGTCATATTACAATTTAAGTCTGCTCAGCCCACTCTTGTTGAATCGTTTTTACAACTCAATATGGAAATTACACGTCAATATAACAATTACCTTTAGTTTCCTTTTAACGTCTTCCACCAAGTAAAAACTAAATAAAGTGTGAAAGTTTGTCATATTTACACCTGAAATAAAATAAAATACAAAAGTGCACTGGGTCTACTTGATATCAGTCATACAAATAACCCATCAGTCACAATCATATCAAGCAGTTTACTTCGTCATCTCATCTCAACATTGGTCATTATGCACACTATTTTTCTACAGCTTTTTTAATATTTTTCTTCGCTTAATTCCCGTGTGCGTGTCCACAAAATTGTATACTATATTCGGGACACGCGCACGGCTCATACTCACGTCGCACATTTCACCATCACAGGGGATAACGCATACGTGTCCGTTGCAGAGGAGCTGCCGTACTTGCACGTGCCGCTGCACACGGTCATCAAGCTCACGCCGGTCGCGTACGGCTGCCGCGAGGAGCACATCCAGCTGTGCGTGGCGGCCGTCGACACGCACAGGCCCAAGCCTTCTGTGAGTAGGACTCTACTTTCTGACATAAATGCATCGATCTAGACCCGGGTGTTACAGGTGTCTATGNNTAAAGAAGTGTCCTCGGCAAAACACTGCTATAAATGATATAAATGAACAGAATTCAACTAGTCTCGTTAGTTTGACATCGTTCCAACCTGCACCTAATTATGACTTATTTTCTAATACACGATTCTGAAAATGGTACTTTGTCGTAATAATCATAGTGGTTGTCATCTTTATTGGAGTGAGGGCGATATTGTGATTTTGTTCGGGACTATGAATGTTGATCGAAGTATAAATGCAATTATCAAAGCATATTCCGTCGTCGGCCGCGTCGTCACTTACCATCAGGTGAGACTGCGACCTTGACTATTGTAAATAAAAAGATTGGTAAATTGCGCCCAGCGCTGTTGTGAAAAGTACGCCTCGCGTGTGGCGAAATTGCGGCTGGCGTACTAGAAAAATACGCCTGGCGTGTTAAAATTTGTTGTGTATCAACGTTTTATCTTATAAGTTTTTGGGTTTCAAAATAAATAATTATTGAACTGGAACTGACCAATTCTAGAAGAATTTAAAAGAGTGCTGTGACCTTTTTTGGTATTTGGATGATTGTTTTAAATTTCCCCAACAGGGCTACAATGAGGACGGCCCAACGGCAGATACGTATGCAAAGAATGGCGCATGATCATAGACAACATAGAATAGACCATAGACTAACATAGCATGACGTAGATTAGTAAAGGAGAACCACAATGATAAGTTGAGTTTCTGTTTTGTCGGTGGCTGGGGCGTGATTTTATTATAATTTTTTTTGGGGCAAAATTTTGTATACCAATTTCCAAGTAAGCTAATTTTATCCTAACCTATTTTTAAATTATTGTGCTCATACCTTCCGTGGTATAGTGATTAACACCTCCATCTGTCGTTTCATGTTTAAAATAAACGGAGATTAAGCGCTATTGAGTACTTTTTATTTTTGATTTCATGTAAAAACGAGATATTGTTAGTTATTTCTGCCGCCAATTGTTGAGGTCAGTTTCACCCGAACAGGATAGGAGACAATGTAAATTACACATGTTTGCGGTCTCATTTGGAAATTGGTATAAAGCTTTGGTCGGTGTTTCATACATTTTAAGAATATATTTTGTGCCTTTCATATATTGGTAGAAGATTAGCAAAGACAAAGGATCTGAATTTTGCAACAACATCAAACAAAATCGCACTCCTATAATACACAAAATAACTAAATTCTGTTAATTTTAATCGCTGTAATTTCATTAGTCTATTATTTACGTATAGAATACACCAGAAATTCACCAATTTCATTTTCAAATTTTGTTTTTGAATGTTTATTAGAAATCTAGTGGGGGAAAAAATAGATCTTTTTTAAATTTGCCACTTCTTTCTCGCTAACCTAAAAATGGATTATAAAATCTAATAAAAAATGTTCTTTTACAGGTGATACCAGCCCCTCCCATCAAGCCGGCAATGCCTCCAGTGCTAAATGGCACCAACGGCGAGAAAATTGAAGAAAAGGCGCATTAACGCAACCATAGACAACGCGCCGATACATGACCAATGCTTACGACATTCGAGATTTAAAATTTAAAAATAAATGAGTTGGGTATATATATATGACTGTGAGTCGGATTTTGAGACTGAAAAAGTGAGCTAGAATTTTAAATTTTGAACTCGATCGTTTGATTGAGATGTGGATGTTTGTCCGTTTATATCTTAGCCCAAGAGTTTGTGCGGGTTCACCAGAGACAATTTCTTTTTTTTAATTAAGCTTTCTGACTAACATCACAAACGTTCTATTTTGCTTTAAATATGTACTATATTATCTTATTATGATAAATAGATGTCATTTAGTTACATATTGTAAATAATTGTGTAAATAATTTTAGTTTGAATTTATTAAAATATAATTTATTTAAGTCCAAAAGACATTATGGAATATATATTGTAATATTGACAAGGTAACATCGTATCTTAAAAAGATCATTATTTTAAATGTTATAATGATAAGTGATGAACCCGCACTTATATATTTTTGTAAAATATCTCATTTTGTCTACTCCTTATCATTCAGTAATATTGATATACATTATTGTGTGCATATATAAGAATTTTTACATATGGCTATGTATATTAAATGTAATATTGTAATTTAATTTTTATTATGTAATATAAGTGTAATTAAGTGGGTGTTGTTGTTTTTATTGTTCCACTCCAGTTTCCGATTAGATAATGAAAATAAAAGGACCAAATATGTATATTGGAGGTTGTCTGTTACATGCAAATACATCAAAATTCAAATCGCTCATCAAATGATCTATTATAAATTAAAATCATCACGATTTTGATTATTGAATTTCTTAGTTTCAAAATTAAACTATTATTTTTAAAGAAAACATGCACACTGATAACAATTCGATTTAATCTAATAAATAATATGATATAACAATTCCTAATAATATTATAAAGAAAGAAGATTTGAATGTTTGTAACGAATAAGTTTAAAAGCTATTGGATCGATTTTGATAAAACTAAACACAAATATAGTCTACACCTTATGGAGTAACAGTAAAATTTTAACACGTAAGTCCCACAGTGACGGAAGCAGGGCGAGTGTTACTCATATATAACAATATGTACTTGGTGATACCCACAGGTGAATCCGTGGCACTCGCTAGTCATTATCTTCACAAAGCAGTATCGCCGTGCTCTCGAGAGAGCAGTTGGTTATAAAGTATCTATTAGAGGTGTTTTGGATATATGATTAAGTAGAATCTAGATCTGATCTGACGTGATCCTGAAAAATAGCGGTTTCTATAGCGAAAAAGTAATTGATAGGTACACGCCGTAGTAGTCAGTAATCGATAGTAATACGGTAAACTAGTGACATCTATTGGCAGAAAATAGCATTAAAAGTTGCCATCTGTTGTCGAATAGGTAAACACATTGACTTCTTTAATCTAGGTGGTGCTCTATGACTTCAGAGTCTTGAAAGTTTATTTCCAACCATTTTGTATAGAGAGCGCTACTGTAGTAATTGAAACAAAGAACATTGTATTTCACTTTTTAACTTCACTGGATGCTAAGAAAAGTAGGTATAATTGTTTACATGCAAGATAGAACTGATACCTTATCTACCCCGTATTGTGTACATACACCTAGCCTTTATGTGTTAACTAGAAATTATGTTCAAAGTCAGACAATTTCATTACATTATCATCATATTATTCTAAAACGAAATTTAAAAAATATAAATTAGAAAGTGCATTCGTAACCGTTTATAGAACAGTGTAAACTGGGTGACCTATTTCGAGTATGTTATAAAATGAACGACCCAGTAAAAGCCTAGCTAGATAGCTAGGTACACGGACGTCCGTCCACTCGGGTACATGGAAACGTGGGTAATCAATAAAATACGTATATAGGCATTCATATACAGTCTGCCTCCCGTGTACTTCGCTCTGTGTGTGTTACCGAGTATTCGGCGAACGAAAAGAGAAACATTCAATGCTATTGATTTGTTACAGTTATGCTTACGCAATGCATCGGTTACATTATATTAAAAAATATGAATTTAATAATGTTTTTATAACATTGTAATAATGTGGTGACTATATTCATCAAATATTTAACATATATACGGCAATAATTCATCATAATGCAAATCTATTGAATTGTTTTTTATCATTGTGTTCTTACTAATTGTAATTAATGCAAATTACTACTATAATATAATACAGAATGATTATATTAATTTATAAATATGGTCACAAATTCTTCGGCGAAGCAGTAACTAAATAGCCCTAAAGTTATTTATGATGCAATATAAAGAGATGTTAATCATCTTGGTTTGGTTGGATGGACTATTTCACTAACGTCCATTAGATTAGTACGGTCGGTCTATGCTACGTGCCACAGACCCAATAATATGTGAGAGTATAAATCATGTATAAATAAAATACTATCGATTTTCATATCGATTATTGCACCATAGATCTAGATCCAATAATAGTTGTCTGTGGCTCTCAGCTGTCATTGACATTTCGACATTTGAAACGTATTCTAAAACGAAATGCATTTTGCACAAATTTTCTTAATACAAACACAATCTTATATAATTAAAGTTTTGAATATGTCGCTAATTATATTAGAACTCGACTGTAAATAGCTATTAAGTTTCTAGTGGCAACGTGTGACCTCAAAAATAAAGTTTAACGGTGAAGGAAGATGGTCTCAACCATTTCAACAAGAAATCTCGATGAAAAATATAACAGCGGTACGCCATATTCAGTGTTATTTCATTACTTTGGTTATTATAAATGTCTCTTAATAGTAATAATTGTACGAAATATTTGCAGTTCGACAAAACTTCTGTTTCTATTTGGACATACAAGACCATGCAGTCGCTAGATCTATATCTCGTAGGATCCAAGACCTGGGATTGGTAAGCAAAACAGTATTTAACCGCCAAAAATAAATTAAGCGGTACTTATATTTATATTATGTTTTATATATTATTTTGTATTTTGCATTGCTTATAGCTTACATTTTGATACGATTATGTATGTATTATTATAATATTGAATTCTATAGATTATTGTATAAGGGTGTTTAGGTTACGTGTAGATTTCCTCAATTTGGTCTCATAATACATGTTCCTTTCCTGCTTATGCTATAATATTATAGATAACTTATTATATCGAATGCCTATTAGTATAATGACAATTACTCATGAATTTATAAAATTGTCACAAGAAATAATCTAGTTTTACAATAACGTCATTTTTATTTATTAAAAATAATTTTTATTAATTTTTTGTTACGAATGTTTAATTTTTTGGTCCTACTTTTATTAAAAACGGAACGTCGTGACGTATATCACGCTAATCAACCAATGAAATCTGTTCTCCCCACCTCCCGAACTAGTCAACAACAGCGCCTCTAGTGATCAAAACAAAAAGTAACAAAATATCTCCATCTTGTATGACAGATTTGTGTTTGTTGTTAGTTTTTAGATTTAACATAGCAAATAAATAGTGAATTACATTTAAAAGTGTCAGTGGTGTTACAAATTTATAATAGAATTATAATACATATCGTGCAATGCAAAACTTTAACGTTATATAAACAATAGAGGTAAATCTACAGTGACGAAGTGGCTGTCTCAGTGACTAGTACCTATATAGTTACTTATTTCTGTGATAAGCGGAGCGCGGGGGCTTTGCGGACGGCTTTTATGTAAGTATATATGGTTTATAATAAGCACATGTGTGAATCAACACATCGATCGTGTCAGAATTATTAAGAAAATAGTTTCAAACAGTGTATGTTTTATCGAGGCGGGTGCGTAGCTCACGTTCGATTTTAGGTCATCTTTTGTGCGGTAGCGTTATAGTCGCCGCCGCAGCGCGAAATGCAACGGGCCGAGGCCGCGCGACGCGCTCTCTTGCGCTACATTGCACTACATCCATTTTAAAAGCCGTTTGAAATGTAGTTCCCTTTGGGTTACGCGTGTGTATGCTTGATTTTTGACAGTTGATATTGCTATTCTACATTCAAAGAGATATGCTTCTTATGTGATATGTTTTAAAGACTATTTCTGTTTGTGGTAAGGTTATGTGTTATTTTTTGCGCGGGACGATTGGCGGGATATGTACGTACGAAGCGTTTAGGCGGCTGCCGGCGTCTGCCGACTGTATTTCAAGGAAAACTCCATGGAGCGACGATGTACCACGTCGATACCTCGCGAATGCCCACACACACATTAGCCTTACAGTTCAATTCATGTTGTTGGTACCTACGTTTTCTGCGAATACCTAACACAAGTGGAAAGATTTCGATGTCAGCATCATTGCAACACTTGCATAGTGAGTGCATTACATACAGGTCAACAGTTATGCTGACTTTCACATTGTTTACATACCAATTTGCTTGTTGAGGAAATATTTTTTTTATAACCTCCATATTGATATTGACTCTGGATTCCTATAATATGACTATGTTACATTATCAAATTATAAGTACCCACTATTAAAATACATTTAAACTTAAATACCTTTTCATTGGACTGTAACCTATCATTTAACTTTATTATTATATTATATTTATTATTATTTTAAAGAGCACATTTGGAATTGAAATTTAACAATTTGGTGTAGTATTTTAGGTTCAAAATTAGACTGTTGCACATACAAAAAGTGCCAATGATTTTTTCTATTTACATATTAATAAACCCATATTCTATTATTCATATTATACGGTTGAAAAGCTATTTGAGTTAAGCGACATTTTGTAAAAGTTGAAAAAAAGAGGTTCAACGGTTATTTTTGGAAAAAAAATCGCTGACAGACTGACTGAAAAAATGGCTTGACAGATTCATATTATGAATTTCATCAAAATCTGCGAAAAAGCGATTTTTTTCTCTATAAATAAAAACATTGACCCTCTTTTTTTAACTTTTCCAAAATGTCGCTTAATTCAAATAGCCTTTCAACGTTTATATTTTTTGTTAATACAATACTTTCTTTACAATACTCAGGGCTTTCTGCTTTTCATAGAGTTTGCTGCAAAGTAGGCTATGTTACTCTCCACCCCTTTTTCACAAAAAAATCATACTAATCCGTTGCTCCGTTTTGATGTGAAAGATGGACAAACACAGAAGCACTTCCACATTTAATAATATTTTTATAAGTATGAATAAATGAACATCCATTATAATTTTAAAATTATATAAAACTAGCTAATTAGTCTGGTTCATCTGTAGCCTATGTGTTATTCTGATGTAGGTATAACTTAAAGTTTCATGCAAATTTGTCCAATGGCTTTTTCGTGAAATAGTAACAAACATACATCCTCACAAACTTTCGCATTTATTATATTAGTAGGATAGGATTTCAATCTGTAATTGAAAAATGGTGATTTCAGCAGCAGGAGGTATTCCTGACGGGTCGCGTGACGCACGTGGTGCGCGATCGAGCGGCGCCCCGCGCGGCGCGATGCGTGCGGCGCCGTGACGCGGCGCGCGCCCGCGCCGATGCCATGCTGCACAGCGTGCGCCCGGACCGACAGCCTGCCGCCCGCCATACTAGCTACGTGCAGCTCACCGTCCAGAAGGTACACCTTAAGAACAATCTCCAGATGTTTTGTCTGTCTAGGTCAACATTTTATTTGGAAACTAGACCTTAAAGGCACTTTGTCACGTCAGTATTGATAATGATATGTCTTAATCTGGCTCCAAATTTCGGCATTTCGAAACAACCATGACTGAGATGAATTGCTGGAAGATACTTTTAAATATTATTGATTTTATTATATTTCTATTTAGTAAAATACACAAGACAAAATTCCATAAAAAAAAATATGTCTGATAAAAAGTAATGCTATTAAAAGTGTATGTATGCCATGAGTATAAAGAAAAATTAAATTTTTTGACACTCCATAATTCTGAAACAGATTAAAAACTTCTAGTTTGTTACCTTCTGTATACTATGTTTCCTAGATGAAAGTTAGTTTGAGGGGTTGAGTTTCTTTTGGCATTTCATCTCGGCAGTGGTCATTCCAAAATGTTGGTAGTCTGTAGCTTGATAAGATGTAAATGTTTATTAAATATTGATGTGACGTGCCTGGGAAGTTTAATTTCTGAATAATGATTTTGATTTGGCTGTTGTTACATTAGTTACTTTATTCTGTGGGTGCCATTTTATATGTATATGTATAAACCTTGAGGTGCACTCCATTGCTGATAAAAAATTTGGATGATGGACATCTGCAATTCTCCACTGTAGTTCCAAGAGAAGGCTTTCCTTTCTTGTTGTGAAAGAATTTACTGACAAAACATGTGAAGATTTATTGCAACTAGAATTAAAAAATATTTTTCATACACATTATGTAGTTAGTAAATAATAGCTTCAGCTTTTGTTTTCTATATAAATTTATGTATTTTCTTCTGGGTGGTGGAGAATCACATTACTTCATAGACACTTCATTTTTGAAGTGTTAATCAAAATAAGATGAGCAAATCTATGGTTTTAAAGACCAATGTAATCTCAAATAGTTGTTGACTCACTTTTAAAATAACTTTGAAGATATTATGAAGTCCCAAAGTCTCATACAAAGTCTTCATAACCAAAAACTTTGCTGAGGCATCAGACTGTTCCATCCTAGTATAAATATTATGCATGTTTTTTGTTATTTATGTAATTTTTATTCTATACTCTTCTAAACTGCTTATTATTACATTTTACATTGTTGTAGAATTCTTTCTTTGTATATTTCAATAAAAAATATTGTAATGATACATGTATTGTATAAAATAATAAATAAAAAAAAATCAGATATGTTCAAAAGGTATTTATGATTATTTTAGTGCTAGATATTCAAATAGTCCTCATTTATGTGTAAAAAAAATTCAGTTTCTTCTCTTCCACATTTATGTAATTTGATTTTTCATGTAATAATGTTTTAAATACTAAAATATTATATTTATATATATTATATTTTTATTAATCTTTCAGGCTATAAATCTATTGGATAAACTGTATGACACCTTCTTCGCGACACCACGCAAAACGCATGTCAAATTCTTCACTAAACATTTTATCAAGATAGAGTTTTTGGACAAGTATGCATCATTTGTATGATTCCTTTGAATTTTACAATCTTCAACATGCATTAAACATTCTCTCTTTTTATTTGCAGGGTTTGCCGGCCAGTTTACAAGGAGTTTGATGAGTGGCCACGGATATCATTAGAACCGGATCCACCTAAAGAAAAAAAAGACAAAAAGGAAACCACTGAAACGCTAAACAACCATCAAACTGCAGGTCAGAAGTAAGTAATAGAACTGCTTGACCGGGCCTCCTATCCATTTAAAGTAGTCAAGTGGTACCGAAGTGGTACCTTTTTATTTAGTTATTCACCACAGCATATAGCTATCATGATGAGATGACCTTAATGCGATAATATAGCTTAAAAATATAGTTTGTTATTGTTACATATAATCTTTATTTCTACTTATGTAAATTCACTCAACATACAACTATGTATATCTTTGGCTATGAGGTTGAGCGTGTGCAGCGCCCGCGTCAGCAGAGCGACCAACATATTACTGCTTAAATACATATTGGCCTAGATAAAACAGAAGTTATTAAACACTATTTGACACTGTGTGTACCAGATTTACATAATTTTTACTATATATTTATAATTTGACATGCACAAAATTGAATAACACATTTAAGTACCAAAATATTTTCTAATAAAATGTTATTAATATTTCCAGAATGACAAGGAAAAGCCGGCTGCGCTTAAAGGAGAAGGAAGAGAAAGAAACGAAGGGTGGTTACTGCGAGATGTGCAACACGGAGTACGCGGACGCGGCGCTGCACCGGCGCTCGCCGCACCACCTCGCCTTCGTGCGCGACCACACCAACTTCCTGGCGCTAGACTCACTCATCTCCAACGCAGAGGTCACCGCGTTTCTTGACAAAGCCACCCCCATCAACGGTGAACGCAGATCCCTAAGGAAATTATGCAACGGCGACACGGAACCTAAAAGACGCTCGAAACGATCTCAATCCCCAGGCTCGCCTGTGAACGGTACGCGAAGTCCTAAACGAAACGGAACGTTGGACGAAGAGAAAAAACATAATACCAGGTGCAGCAAAAGGTGTAACGAAACGCTCGAAGACCGACAGTATTACAAAGTTGTCGGTGTTAGCACCAAGTTGCGGTCGAGTGGTGGCTTCGCGAATAAACAAAAGGATTCTCCACCCGCCTGTAATGGCACTAAACCTCTAGTCGTGAAGTTTAGGAAAGTGAGACGATCAGAGTTGTCGGTGTTGAGTGATGAGGCTGAACAATTCATGTTTCCGAAACGTGCCAGTTCGACAAGTTCGACGTCCTCTGATGATGAAGATAAAGTTTTAAGCGCGAAACGGAAAAGTCCTCTGCAACCTCCGGCGGTTAACAACGAAAGACGGAGACAGGCGCGACCTCTAGCTTTAAAAGAGGAGTCTTCCGAAGAAGATAGTTGGCCTGAAGATAACAGACGGCCCAAAAGGAAAGCGCCAGCAGTCGCCAGGAGAGGCCGGAGAGCTCCTATCAAACCAGCAGTTGTTGAAACTTTAGAGACATCAATACCACCAGTAGTTGACTCAGATCCCACAGTAGAAACGCCAGTGGAAATAGATAATGAAGATATTGAGGCGAAGCCACTAAGGGAAGAGCCTACAGAAAGGTGTATGAAGTGGGAAGATGGCCGACTAAAGTACACACCAGCTGTAGAACAGCTGGAGTTCGCGTTTGAGTCTGTGCCTCAAAGCGAGCCCTGGTTTGAGACGTTCAAGAGGCAAGATCAAGATAAGGTTCTTGTGAAGAATGTGCCTGAATATTTTTGTAAGCATTTTTGTTTAACCCACTTTATTCAATAATTTTTTTAGGTCTGAACTATGCAGAAAAGACGGCATAGGCTCAGAGCAATGTGCAATTGCCTCCCCTTCATATTTTTTACTATGTATTCCTCAGCCTACCAGATTTTTAATTACTTCCTTTTGCAAATAATTAATATGACCAGTAAATATAAAGATAAAACAATATATCATATTTTTACGCTAATAATATCTTCTTTTTTCAGCATTATACTCCAAATCGCCAAAGTTACCATATGAAATTGGACAATTACCGCCTTTGAAACCAAATTGCTGTCCATTGAGCGACCTGGTTAAGCGGGAAGAGAAGCCGGGTCCTTCGCGATCGTATGGCACCCGCGGCATGAAGAGACAGAAGATCAGGAAGCGAACAGCAGCCATTTTAGCTTTAGAAGGTCATCCTAGGAAGTCGCCCAGAGAGCACGCTTCTACCTTAGCAATTCTCGGGTCCGCTGGCCTGCTGCAGCGGCGGAAACACCCTGATGACACCAAGTCAACAGCTTCAGAAGACACTATAAGTGATACTCAAAGCAATCTCAAAATAGAACCAGTCATATCAGAAACTCAGGAGGCATCAGAGCGGCTACAACAGTTTTTGTCGGAAATCTTTGAAGATGCGAGCGAATACGATCTCTCAGACGAAATGATCGAAGGCGAAGCCGCGGTCGTCACGTCCACTAATGCCCCAGATGTTTCCAGCCTTGTCTCGGAGTGCGAAAATTGCGACTTAATTCGGAACGAGATAAAAGGTGTTGAAGAACAAACGAAAACGAGACGCGGTAGATTCAAGAAGAAAAATAGAACGGGCTGGCCGAATAAGAAGAAAGTCAAAAAAAGTTCGCGGGTGAATAGTAACGACGCTGAAAAGCACGAAAATAGCGTAGATCGATCGTCGTTAGAACGGACTGACGACGACACCACGCAAGATACTATTAGCGAAGAGGAGGCGCACGCGTCAGAATGCGAGGCTGACAAAACATTAGGTGAGAAGGAGAGTGAAAAGACTTTAGTGGACAATCTCAAGATAGACGAGGAGTCGCAAGGAGACAAAAGCGAAGTTAAGGATGTCAATACGCAGAACAACACTTTACAAATAGATTTAAAACTCCTAATGCAAGACGAGAAAAAGAAAGCGGTAGAAGAGAAGCGAGCATCGCGGTCGTCTGCTGAAGAGGACAAGGAGATGAAGAAGAAGAAACGAGCGTTGCAAGGCTTGGGGGACTGGCTGCAGCCCGTGGTGCGGGTGGCCCGGGTGGACCCCAGCGCGGCGCGGCGCCTGCGCTCCGCCGCCGCGCGCCCGCGCGGCAACCGCTCCAGATAGCGCGGCCCACGCGTCTGGTGGCTCCAGAGCAAAACCCGAAACCGCGACCTGTGAACTTTCACGAACGTTCCCAGTCAACGCCATACGTGTTGTGACTCGAATGATGCTAGGATATTGACTATTTATTCTGTACATAACATTTTGTATTTAAACTAGAGCATATTTATGATCGTGAATTTTGTGAACTCCAAAGACGAGTTCAGGAGATCAATATGTAAGTTGCAGTAGTATGGAGGCTCACTTGTAAATAGCGGTGTACTGCGTTTTGTGGAACGTTGAGTGTGTGTACCGTGCGTGACGTGCTATGATGTTGCGAGCTTAGTTTGTATATAAATGTTAATGTATGCTTAGCATGTACTGTTCTTTTCTTTATAATGAAGTTCATCATCAATTAAAGTTGTATAAATGATGATTATTCTAATGTTGTTGTTTTATTTTATAATAAAATAATCGATATTGCAGAGCCAGTATATATAGCGACAATAATATGTATTTGAAAGAGGACGAGGGATTCCCTCAAATGACAATTATTTTTAACTAGAAGCCGCCCGC